>PVIJ01009732.1:0-64951 GCA_004024925.1 Scalopus aquaticus
ATATTTTTCTCTTTCTTTCTGGCTTATTTCACTGAGTATGATCCCCTCTAATTCCATCCATGTCGCTGCAAATTGCATGTGTTTATCTTCTTTCCATGATGAATAGTATTCCATTGTGTATATGTACCACATCTTCTTGATCCAATCATCTATTTTTGGACATCTGGGTTGCTTCCATACCTTTGCTATTGTGAACGGTTTATATGCATTTGAAGTGAACACTAAGGTCAAATGAGTTGCTGGAAGTGTAAAGTCTAGGATTCTCTCTAGCCCACTCCCCCCAGTAAATCCCTGATCCTCTTTCCCCCCATGTTCTCAAATATAGGAGGATGGATGTAAGGAAGTGGCTGGGAACAGTTAAATGTCATGTCTACTAAGGGAACAGGCAGCCATGCATGGCACTGGAGGCACCTGGAGGTTGTGTTCTGTGGCTCTTCACTATGAGAGACGTCATTCTCCCCTCTCCTTTTCCTGTGTCTCCCTCTTTCTGCCTAAAACTAGCAGCCAGCTAGTGTGAAGTGCTGCTGGACCATGCTGCTGTCTGCCCTCTGTGACAGCTAACAAAAATGGTGTCTGAATCCCAGAGGGAAATACCACCGAACTATTCAACTCTCAGCACACCCAGATGGCCAGAAAGGAAGCGCTATGGGCAATCGCAGGTTACTCCTGCGGTCTGCTCATAATAATAACTTCTCCAAAACCATAATTCAAAACTTGAGCTGACATTTTGAGCTAAAGATTTGCACTCTACCTGTCATTATTTACATATCTTGACTTTGCACACAAGTTTTAAGGATGGATTACTTCAGATTTGCAAATAAGTCATCTCAAAATTACCAGCTCACAAAAACATTTTCATTGCCTCCTCTCCCCACATAAACTACCCAAAGAGGAAAGTAAATTATGCTTTTTACTAGTTGCCCAGGATCATTCTTCACTGGGCCTGGAGCATACACAGAGTCTTGCTGAATGGTTGGATGAGTGGCCACCCCTAGATCCCTATAAACCTAGAAATAATTTGGTCTGGGTCTAAGTGCTAATATCATGTTGCCAAGTCTCTTTCTGAAAAGCATAAATGCAAAATATCCCATTCCTGCAAGCAAACCAACCACAAGGGTGGTGCCAAGAACTTTTGGGGCCCTTTTCTTGGCCACCCGGAACGCTGTTGGCAGCACCGCAGAAATTAATATATTGTTGACATGTCCTAAAACCTTGTTAAATGTTTTTCTCTTCAAGACACGCTCATAATAGGTTTCCAAGTTTGGTCGCTTTCCATTTCCCCAGTTTCTCCTTGCAAACCCCAGGAACTTCAGTCGATGCAATGTGACAGCAAGAGAGACATCTGCCAAGGTGAAGGATTCTCCACAGAGCCAAGGCTGACGTCCCTCTTCTAATCAGAAAAAGGAACATAGAATAGTCAGGGGCAAACACCATGCAGGGAGACTCAGGACTGTCTTCTCTCTTATCTATCTTTTGTCTTGTACCTTTGTCTTTTTTTTCTTTTTTGAGGGCAAGTGTGAGAATATCAAAAAATTAAGGTCATGGTATATTTTCTTGACAGTCAAATTCAGTATTAATTTTATGCTAAAAAAAAAAATCAAAGCCTGCACAAATGTATTCCAAGACGAGGGAGACCTGTTGACATCTTTCCGTCATAGAGGTCTTTAGGTGACACAAAGCCCATCTACTATTTTGTAAAGGATACAGAGGACTTGAGCACCTCCAAACCAGAGTAGTTTACAGATATTTCCTTCTGGTTCAGGAAAATGACAGGTGTGCTTTAGGAAAATCCATAAAGTTGGTCCTGAAATGTCACTCATTGATTGCTGCTCTTAGTTGCTTATTTAAAGCAGAAGAGAGTATCTATTGTGAAACAAGTTTCACACAGCATGGTCTTTTACTCTGTTGTCAGCTGAAATAGTGAAAATGGTCCCTGTCAATCCACCTGGACTTAATTGTGAAGTTAGATGACAGGTACAATACAGGGTTGCTCGCCCGTCAGCCTGCTGACCCCATTTCATACTTTACTCTAGATTGGGAGTTACCTCCCCACCTAAAGAAAAATGAGAGGGAGCATACAAACAATTACCCAGGTTAGTCAAGCAAACTAACTACCATAATGACAAATTTTTCAAACAGGTAGGTAGGAATCTCCAATCATGATTTAAGGTTTTCAGAAAAATCCTTTACCAATCATATTTCACATAGATGCAGACAGAGTTACAATTAAATACCTTGATTTTGCTGAGTTCAATATTCTTGTTGTCATCATATTTAACTGCTTGGGAATAACACACCAAAAAATATAGGCTATAGAACATTGTTTACAAATCTAAGAATGTTTCCCTAAATATTTCTGGTATCACAGCAAAGAAAAAAATACAAATGAGAACCTACCAGGTGTTTCTTCGTTTCTCCTTTGTAATTCAGTTTCAACCTGATCCAAGACTTTCTCCAGTTCATCAAGAATCTTCTTCAAATATTTGACATTGTCATGGTCAAGCAGCTTTGACTAATTAACAAAAATAATAAATAGGTTATTTAAGCCTGTAAAAAAAATTCTATGAAGAGCAAGGCGGATGTAAATGCTCATAGAGTTAGAAACTATTTATTTTAAACAATAAGGAAAAAATAGAATTAAGTTGCTGAAACAAAGGCAGTACTGAGGAAAAATGCCCCCAGAGTCCAGACTCATTGCTCCCTGGCTACTCCTATAGGGCAAAAAATAGAAGCACAAAAACTCCTCTCAAGTCCAACAAAAGAATGGCATTTCAGCAGATTAAATGATAGCTAATGGAAGGGATGAGAGAGAAACCCAAATGCAGTGAGTGAGAGTGCATAAAAGTAAGGAACTTGCTGTGTATGCAGGCATTACTTTTGAGAAGGTCATTGAGCTAAAATAACAAAGCAAGATGGCCAGTGGAGGGAGGGTTAGAAGTGTTGATGTCTGTTACAGTTTTAATGGGAGAAGCTGTGCTGTTGAACCACAGGGAAAGAATCAACAAAGAAAAAGACAGACTACAACTGATGAAACAAAGTTCTCCTCAGGAGGCAGACAATTTGTAGACAAAGGACTAGGTAGGCCTTAAGGTGGCAATGACTGAAATGACAGATCCCTAGAATATTCTATTAACTTGCTTTTGTAATTTACAACTTTCCTGGCAACCTACATGCAGAAAATCTGCTTTCTAAGAACTGTTGTTAAGTTTGAATATCTAATCTGATAAAGAAAATTCTTTCTAAAAGCAAAGTATCAGGCAAAGCTAATGTATACTGGTGACTTGCATATCTCGTAGAAGATGTTCTAGAAACAGTGATAATTACAAAGAGCACAACATTTATTACAAACAACTGATGTCAGTTGAGGACAGCCTGCTTTACTTACTTTCAGTCGTTTCTGCTTGGCGAGGTATGCCTCTTGTAAATCTGGGTTTTCTTCAGCAAGTTTTTTTAGTTCAGACTCTGTGTTACCAATTTGGCCTGATGATAAAATTATTTTTGAAACAGAAAATTATTTCCACTCTTTTATGCTAAGAACAAGAAGAGGGGAAATGATTTAAGATTATAAGTTCTAGGGTTCATGCCCTCCTCTGTTGTGGACTTACCCTCTCCAGGCCTCAGTTCCCCACCTTTAAATGGAACTCCCAGAGCACCTGCCATACAGGGGAAGCAGTGAATGGGCAGCATCACAGAAAGCACTTAGAGCAAAACCCAGCACACCCTCAGTGCTTACTGCAGGACAGCTGTTCTACCTTTCAATGCAAGTCAAGTTTTCTGCAATGAACTTCTATGAGAAGCAAAGGGGAAAACCTTATTTAAGAAAAATATTAACTATCAATAATAGAATTGTAATCAGAATAGTTGTAAAGAGCAAGAGGAGGAATAAGAGAAAGGGGAGCGGCAAGAAGAAAGAAAAAAGTGGAGAAGAAAAGAGGGAAGGAAGCAAAGAGGGAGAAAGGTATGAAAAAGAAAGAAATTAATATAAGTAAGAGATGACAAAGATGAAATATGATGTAATGGGAAGAACATGGTTTCTGTATTTAGATCTGACTGTCCTTGTGAAACAGCCTCAGAGTCCTGTCACAGCCACCTTCCCTTCCCTTTCCTATATTCCCTGTGTCACCAAGCACACCCCCTCCTGTTCCACATCTCATGCACTGACCCTACTCTGTCAGGACAGGATGAAAGGAGAGAACTGGATATCACAACTTGACTCAGTAAATCTCCAGTCTCTGAATTTGAAGAGGACAGGTGGCTAGATACCCTGCAGTCTTGCTCCCTCGGGTAGTAAAACAAAAATTAAGGCAAAGTCTGAACCTATTCCCCTAAATCATATACAGTGTCATAAATCACTGTTACCTCAATAAAGGAGAAATATTATATATCAAAATAAAAATCATATTTAAAAAATGTGAACTCAGTTGCCCATAATCTCCAATAGATCCCAGCTTTCCCGATTCCTAGTTCATCTGTTTACTTTCCCACAAGCCATTCTTCTAAGGTTTATCCAAGCTTGGCCCTCAAACCGAACTGCTTGAAAATCAGGTTCTGTAGACAGTGAATGTCCAGCCGAACAGCTAAGCACAGATTAACCAGACCAGTTATGGGTTGCTCTAGAACATGGACATCCATGAAGCAAATTCTGACTCTGTTCCCAGGCTTCTCTCAATGAACAGGAGATGTGCTAGGTCTCAGAAATGAGCTAAAAGAACCTTAAGACAACTCCAGATCTTTCAGATTTTTACATACTGCGAATCCTTGTTGTTGCATAAGCTGGGATCATGGAGTCCACTGTTAACTCGGGGTGTAAAATGCAGCCATGTGTATAGGCGTCCATTGGCAAGGAGTCCAGTAGCTCTCGATAATGCTGGACCCGTGGGTAATACATGCTTCCTTGATCAGGCATTAACCTGGGTGTTTTTTCTAAAATGCACACATAGATACACAAAGAAGAAAAAGTTACAAATGAGATGTTATATCTAATGCAAATATAAAAGCCCCAATCCCTTCATCTTTAACATTTCAACATATATCAGAGCATTTAAAAGATTATGTCTCCCCAAAACAAAAATTCAAAAGTTGAAATTTCCTGGTGTACCAGACCAGATCCCAAACCATGATTTTTCTCACTTCTCTACCTTGTAAATTGCTACTTAACTTTCAGGGGCCAGATATAATAAGTCACTTCCTCCGTGGAGCATTCCCTGGCCTACAGCAGCCAATATCTGACTGGGTCAAATGTGCCCTCACTATACAGGCAAAATATCTTGTATATACTCCATTATAGTGCTTATCACTTTAATTAGCGTTTTAGCTTCTTGTCATAAGTCCCTTCAGGCCAAGAAACCTATGGTCCAGCATCTAGCATAGTGCCTCACATATTTTAGGCCCTTGATAAAGGTTGATTAAGTAAATGACAGCTTCTTAAGGGAAAACAATCAGGGACACTCGTTCCTAGATTCCAACTAATATCAAGACTGATCCTGTTGATACTGTGTGCATGTGAATTGACAATCTTCATGGCATTCAGAGGGAATATATATTTTATCTCTGGAAAGTGGGATCTACTTAAATCTTCATTTGCGGTCTTAAATATATTCCCCTTGAGGACAAGGACCATATCCTTTGCTCTGTTGGATCCCCAGTGGCTAATGTTTGGTTTATAGTAGGTATTCAATAAATTTTAGTTAATAAATGAACTAATGGATATACTCCCAAGTTTCTAATTATAGAATACTTGAGTTGAAGAAGCTCCTTAACAATTAATGAGAACATTGAGTTCTAGAAGCTGACAAGGTCTTCCAAGTTTCCATAGTTAGAGGCAGAACAAGAACTAGTGTCATCTAATTCCTAATACAGTGCTCTTTTATTACATATCATTTTGAAAGGGTTTTTCAGAGATTCTCTAAGAAGAATAATGTGATCCATGTGACCCAAAGATCAGGGTTACATCCCTTCATCATTACTTCCTACTTCTGATTCTCAAACTGCCCCTGGAAAATGCCAACAAACTTATTCCAATGAGTAAAAAGAACCACCTCAACCTTATTCATTTATTCTTTAGTTTGGGCTATATATTTAATTTAGAATCCTCTTGAGTAGCCCATGTTCATTCATAGGTGTTGACAATTCAATTGCTTGTCATCAACAGTGCATTTCAGTCTCATTTTATAACGCCAGATCAAATAAAACAAGGTATTTAAGCCCATAGGGTATTTCTAACTCTCTTAGAAAAAAGAACAAGTATTATACTTGTCCTTGAAGAATATATATTCTTCAAACCAGTGAATAAATGTTTGACTCCCTGCTGGGAAGTCTATTTCTGAGCCTGCTATAGAATAACCAAGAATGAAGCATCAGCTACTTACTGTCCATCAACATTTACCCAACTATAGCACAGTTTCTTACTAATCCCAAGTAGCAGGTCTAATAACTACCACCATTTCAACATAGTTGTAAACATAACTGCTATTTTAAGATACCTACAATAAGGTTGATATGCTAGGAACATATCTGATTTCCACTGGTAAAAAAGTCACAGGCACTTTTGATATTGCTGTGCATTGTGCCTATTAGAAATAAAAGGTAAACATAAGCTTCTGTTGGAGATTAATGAAAACAAAGAGAAAATTTTTTGCCCTCTAAGATGTTTCTGAATTCTATTCAGAGGTTCCTAAATGTGCTCTGAGGATAACATACTCCCAGGGGTCTACAAACTCTATAAACGCTACAAAAGCTACTTTTAGAATAATACTAAGACGCAAATTGCTTTGTCACTTGTATTTCTGCTCCTTTGGCAGATTTCCAGGGACTAAATAGCACTATAACTCCATCATTCTGGTGGTTAATGGGATGTGTGCTTGTGTATTCTTGTGTTTTAAATTTTTCTCAGTTTTAATTTTGAAAATGGTAAATAGATAGATAGATAGATAGATAGATAGATAGATAGATAGATAGATAGATAGATAGATAGATAGACAGATAGATAGATAGATAGATAGATACAACACACATAAACTAAAGTTCTCAGGACATCCTCTTTTTAAGACAAAGGGTCCTGAAACCAAAAAGTTTTAAGAACCACTGTTGAAAGGATCTAAGAACCTTAGGTTAATAAACACAATGTTCCAAAATTTTTAAATGCCTCCCAAATAGCTCAATTTATGGCTACTGTCTCTGGTTGCTTTCTGGTGTCAGGCCAGGGGCTTGTATCAGAGAGACATACTACTTCCTTTCTAGCAAGCGAATAAGAGCAGGAAAATCATCTAATTGCATTCTGGGGAAGTTTCATCTGGCCAAACCTGAATTATTCAAAGGAGGACAAATGTTTAAATCCATGAAAATAATTTTCTTCTACTCAGTGCACCATTGCTATAAAACTGCCTCCTAAGATACTGTGTCAGACAGCATGTAAGAGATCCATGGAACCTGGGTTCTCTCCCAGGCTCACTTTTCCTCTTCAGGGATGCCCAGTCCGTCATCACACATGCAGTGTGCTGGCACCCTCTTCACACCGAGCACAGCAATCTTCACTGCCTTTGGAGACAAGAGTTTTTAAAAAATAACTGGGAATTTCCCTCAAATTGTACAGGGAACCTACCTCTCACTCTAGTTCTATTTTCCAATCTTTCCATGAAGTATTTGTTCTAACACTGAGAACTGAAAATCGTCTCTTGGTAGTCTACTTCAGTCAAAAGTGGGAGAGCAATAAAAGGCCTACAGGGACAGGACAGGGTATCAGAGGGCCTTTAGGAAGAAGGCAATGAGAAGATTCCCTAGTCTGGGAGCAGTGCTGCTGCATTGTAAGGCAGAATTAGTGACTAAGCTGGAAGACTGTAAGAGTGAAAAATCAAGTTGGCACAAAACTAATTTCCTAGAAGAACTGAGTAGGGGATAAGGGGGGCTTTACGTTACATCTAAATTCAGGCAGGACATTAGAAACAAGCAGATAGACTTAAAGCAGAGAGCTGTGACAAGCAACAGTGAGAGAAAAACAAAAGTTTTTTAAAAATCAGAAAGAAATAATAAAAGCGTTATGCAGCTATTAATGAGTACAGCCATTTAATCAGTACATGGCAAGTCTCTGGAAAGCTTGGTAGAATTACAATGGCCCCGCTCCACTTTTTCAAATTACATTTGGTTTCCCAGAGAGCAAAAACTAAAAGAACTTAAAATTTTTAAAGCATAAGCTTCCATTATTTTACTAAATTCACTGCTCTATCTACTTTCCACAATGATGGCAGATAAAAGATGTATTATTAAGTGTTGTTTTCAAGAAATGTTTCCCTCAGGTCTATTTGTGTAACTTTCAGGTCTTGCTAATCAGTGCAATGGAAGTACAATAGACTTCTAACTCTACCTCTGTGATTTTTTTTGTTTTACTAAAATCATTTAGTGATATTAGTATACAAGATAATATGTACCATGCAGCTGAACAAAATCATATCCTTCTACTAGTCCTATACCACACTATTAAAAATATAACAATGCTAAACCACTAAGTTATGACCTGAAGCAAAAAGTATGATTACAACCTAGAAAGATCAAATCTAAACACACTTAAGAAGAAACACACACTGTCAAGTTGCTGCAGCATTATTTTCAGTAAATTTTAAATCTTGAATGTTTAACAAGTTTTAATTTGATTGATATTATATTTATTTATTTAAAGATTTATTTTTTATTTATACATACAAGCTGGGGTACAGGCCAGAGGCGTGGGGTGGCGAGAGGGTTCACCAGAGACAGAGTGGGGAGCAGAACAGGCAGATCAGAAATACACTGCTGAGGGGAGCAGCAGGTGAGGCAGGAGAGGTCTGCTGCACCATGTGGGATTCTCCCCGGCCCGGGGTCAAACTCGCGTCACCACTGCCAACAGTTCCACAGCGCAGCGCTCAAACGCTACGCCACCGGGGAGGCCCGATATTATACTTAAAGACTTTAAACCAGAAGTATTCTTAATTGGGGGGAAAACTCCCTTATCAGTTTGTTGCTATTGTTGAACATACATAATATACAGCTAGAGTCTCTGTATTGTAATGCCCCCATCTAGCCACTAAAGTTGGATAAATCAGAAAGCAAAACCAAAAACCTTACTTTTTAAAGCCACTTTTACTGGCACAATCATAACTTTAAAGATTAATGTCATTAATGTCATACCTTAATTTTCTCCACACTCAGGTAGAACCTCTGTGACTATCTACAATTTCAGTCTATGTGCTCAAAAGCATGTAAGGTTATTCAGCTCTATACAAGAGCCGTTTATTGATAGACATAAAGTTATTTGCTGTGAACCTTAACAATAACTGAAAATTCCTTACATAAGTGGTTTTTAATGTAACAGTGACTTCCAAATTAATGTCCTTCTTAAACTATGATATAATTGACTTTCAAGATATAATGATAAAATTATCCCTATAAAATAAATTTATATTTTCTAGTCAGGCTTATATGTAATACTTGAATATCATAGCAGAATACTTTAAATACTTACAAAGCAAATTCTAAATCCTAAGAATACTTTAAATAACATATGTGAACATAAGACATAGGACATGATTTCCAGAGAACTGTAATAAAATATAGTAAATTACCAAAATATAATATTCCCCATATGACATCCTTGTTTCTTGGTTACTACTGAGTTGTATATGTATTACAGAGAAGCTTGGCATTATTAAGTTTATGTAATAAAATTATCTCTGTTGACTAGTAAACTTCTAATGATTTTGGATCTGTGCAATATCCCTTGTACCAGTTAACATTAACTGGTTAGTGCCAACTGAAATTATAAATGAAGAGATACCTCTTGGACAGGCCTTGATTGAGCAACTATAGCTGAGTACTCCTAAATTCTTGATGTATTCTTTCCTCAGAAATATCACTGATATCTACACCAGTATTTCATGTAACTGCTTTCAAAGAAATTAAGGATAGCCATCACCCAGCTTAGGCAAATATTCCAAAAGGACTGCCTTGACTTTCAAATTTCTCCCCCAAAACTGCCACTTACTTAATGAACTTATTGCATAAGCATAAGATGTAACTATGTAAATAATGACTGCAGTATGGTTGAGAAATGTCTACATGTCAGCAGGTCATCATTTTTAGTACAATAACCAGCTGATAGACTAATAAAGGCTTGCAAACAGCAAATGACAGCAGAAGAGATACCAGTTCATTATGCTGTTCTTTAGATGAATGGATACACTTAAAGCTTCCTAGTATAACTGTAGGCAACTATACACCTCATGAAACCCATTCACTTGTTAACATTCTAATTTATCAATGTTCCTCAAAGTTCAATCCTTTTTTTTTTAAAGATTTATTTATTTATACATACAAGCTGGGGTACAGGCCAGAGGCATGGGGCGGCGAGAGGGTCCACCAGAGACAGAGTGGGGAGCAGAACAGGCAGATCGACAGAAACAAACTGCTGAGGGGAGCAACGGGCAAGGCAGGAAAGGTCTGCCGTGCCATGTGGGAATCTCCCTGGCTGGGTGTCAAACTCGCGTCGCTGGTGCCGACAGCTCCACAGCGCAGCGCTTAAGCTCCGCGCCACCAGGGAGGCTCCAAAATTCAATCCTTAATTAGACAAAATACTGCATGTTCCAACCAGTTTAGATATACCATGTTCTGAATAGACTTATATTTTTGAAACAACTAGAGATACACTGGCCTTTTGTGTTATTATTAGATTTTATTAGTAACTTACTAGCAAACCAGGTCTCCCACCTTTTCCAATCGAATAACATCTTGCGAATGAAAGAAAGTGAAGTAAGAATCGATTTGGCCTGCTTTATCTCTGCAACTGGTAAAACCATATCCAGGAAGACAGAAGTGACCAAGAATGTGCAAGAGGTTAATGATAGCTTCAGAGCAAGAGCTAGGATTCTTGATTACTCACTTGCTCTATTGGCACAACCAGAAGGAAAGTCCTTAAGTTTCTGTATTATCATCTCAACATTTAGCCCACAGTGCCTTATCCTCTAGTTCAATAAATAGTAATTAAGAACAAGAACCCTACTAAGATCTTTGGTGGGGAATGCCTTTGGGACATACATTTATCAATGTGTGTAGCCATACTTCCATAACTTGCATTGTTTTGTAAATCAATGATCTTTCAATGTAAAAAACAAAATAACAAAGACCCATTATTTCCCTTGTTTAATTATTTCAGTATTACTTTAGTAGGACTAAGAATGTATATATTTTGCTTATTTATAATCAAAGCAAAAAAATGACTAAGGAAATTTTAAATAAAACTAATAATAATTACTGTTAAAAATAACATTTTATGTTACTGAATTTCTTAGGAGACAGAATGTAAAAAGAGAGGACAAGGAGAGGGAAGAGGGGAGAAAATGGTAGTAGTAGTAGTAGTGTTCACGGGATAATGACAAGATTTAAATATTTTCTATTTAAGAATTAGAAGTAACATTTTAAAGTGTTGGTTATTTAAAAATGGAATTCTTATATTATCAATTTGTTATATTCACATTATTATTATAGCTTCTTCCAAGAAATACAAAAGTATCATGTAAAAGACTTATCCATTTCCAAGAAGCTTAGGGTTGAGAAAAAATGTCTTAATTCAATTAGCCACCAATTTCAGTACAGTCCCCAGTATAAAGGTTTATAAGGATTAGCAGTTAATGGTGGAAAAGAAAGCAATTCATTAAACTCTTTGTTTTAGATGAAAGGCCACCTCTAATTTAAACTTCCAATCAGAATCCTAGCAAACTAAACACTTGGATTAAGAGCAAGGGTAGTACTTTCTAATCTAATTCCCCTCGGTTTCCTAGCCATTTAGGTCTGTACCTATTTTCCTTTGAACTACCTCAGATATTTTTTGACCTAGTAATTGCCTTCCTCATTCCAGTATTGCAGGGTTTCAGCTAGTAATTCTGGTTTTATCCTACTCAGTGAACAAACATAACCAGTAGCAAATGAAGAATAAACTGGATCTCATGCCGCTTCTTCTTCAGAATACTCAGCAGAAGGCTAGGAGCCCTGTGTTCTGCTCTCATTTCTGCCAGTGATAAGTTGTGTGATCTTGGGCAAATCAGTAAATTGAGAGTTCACCTCAAAGGGCCGTCATTAGAAACAACTTATACAATGAATAAGTGGCAGTGACATTGGGAGACAGCCAGTATAGTGCGAAAGTCTACCATACCAACCACACTCTGACATAAAATAACTATATTGCCTTTAGCAACCCCTGGTTTTCTTCCCTCATATGCAAAATGGGAATAAAATATCTACATGCCTGCTTCAGCTGGATTATTTTGAAGATTGAATAGAGCAGAAATTATAAAATTACTGACAAAATAGGTTGTCAATAAATGATTATTACTTCAGAGCACTATACAAACACAACCCTACAATTCCTTACAAAAGATATGAAATTCAAACTATATAGAGTAACAAGGGCAGAGAACTCAGTCATCCAACATTCCATTCTCCCCTACCTAAGATTTATTTAGTCCCATTTTTCCTTCTTGTTTTTAAGGTGGAACTGTATGTAGACTAGCTGAACCTGATTTTCACAGTGTATTTTAGAATTAGTTTTAGAGTCTTGACTTCAAGACTAATAAGTTGCCATCATAAACCACAAACCTGCAGGATTTTTTGCAAGTGAATTTGAAAGTTCCAGCATTAAAATTCATAATTTACATGTAATTCTTTTATATGAAATTACACCGGCTTATACAAAATTTGTTAGTGACCTATTTTATATTTGTGTGCTTATGGAAATGGAAAAAGTTTTTTTATCACTAAACCAACATCATCAAAATGGAAAAGGAAGGGAGGGAGAAGACAGGAAACACAAAGGAAGGGAAGGGGAGGGAGGGGAGGGAACACATATTTGTGTTGAAAGTAAATCCAAAAAATCACAAATAGCCTTAACATTACCATCCAGGAAAGTCTGTTCAAGATAATCAATGATCTGAGTGGCCTCACAAATAATGTTTTCCCCGTGGATAAGGACAGGCACTTCTCCAGTTGAGTTCAAACGCATAAACCAAGGTTCATTGTGCTCACTCAAGGGCAGACTTACATCATGTTCCTCGCACTTCAATGCCTTTTCAGCAATTACCAAGCGCACCTGGAAGAGTTCACACAGGTTACTACAAAGCATGTAGTCTCAATTAAAGGACATCCCTGGGTAACACTAAGCAGTTTTTCTGTGCTTCTATACATTATTGGTGATTTCAACATTCTTTTAAACTACCTCTATTGTTGTAATTAACAAGTGAGATATATTCTAATGCCGTACTTTCACAAATTAGAAAAGGTAAGAAGTAATGAAAATTTTTCTGGCTATATTCATTCTTTTGCCATCCTCTCCATCATCACTACTTACGTTGTGCCCTAAACCTGATTAGATTCACACACACACACACAAACACACGAAGCTGAAATATTGTTAGGTTAGGCCTTTTTAAAGAAAATGAATGTGAACAAGAGAGTAAAAGGAAATGTAGATTGTTTGATTGCAGGAAGATGCTTCACTGCCTCACTCTCGAAGGCCCAGGGGACAGATACCGAGAGTAGTGCTTTTTTGTCGCATTTCATGAGTGGCAGTGCCTTAGGTCATAGCCTTTCCATCTCAGACTGATTCACCATGCTGTCCGAGAGGTGCGTGCCCACGGGTTTTAGCAGCTAAAAAAGGCCAGTTTCTCAGTGGGCCGATGTTCCGGGGTGAGACTCAGAGGGAGCTGTCCCGGTGCTGAAACCTGATCCGCGCTGCCCGCCCCTGCAGAGGCCTTTACCTTTTGAGAGCTGAAGGAATGTGTCCAGTGGTATAGAATGAGCTTAACCTCCGCATCTGACTTGCCTTCCGCCATCAAGGGCGTGTCCTCTCTCTGTTTGTCCTGCCTCCGAGCCATTTCAGGATGCAGGAACGGAGAAGGGCCTCCACTATCCGACCTTTGTTTCTCCCACCCACAGAGCCCCAAAGAACCTTCGTTAGTTTTTCCGCGACGCCTCTGGGAGTCGGGAAAGATGAGTTCAGGGGACGAAAAGATCACTGGGAAGTGTAGTTTTGCAGCTGAGAAAGCTGCTGAACTGAATCTGCAAAGATGTGGGGGTGTTTGCACACCGGAAAGCCTCTAGAATGCAAAAGTCACCTAAGAGGTGTGATTGCACGTGTTTTGGGGAAAACAATCCAACATATGAGTCCCTGATAGTACAGTGAATAATGAGTAACGTTGACTGAAAATTACTCATCAGTTTCGGAGAAGGAACAAAGGTTGCTCAAGTATAAAGGCAGCAATTTCCCAAGATACTTAGAGTTCCTCTTGGAGAGAGCAAGTGCCTTTGGCAGAAAGGAAGTTCCAGTTGACAAAAAGCAACAGGATAAGATCTATGTGTTTTCGTTAGAGGATGCTACTAGGAAGTCATGCAAAAATAACAACAACAATATATCTCATAACTAATAAACAATGACAAGTTAAAATAGCCTAGCTGTTAAATACATAAATTTTAGAGCAGAACTACCTGCATTCTTATCCTGGTTTTCAATTTTCCTAATTTTTCAAATGGAGATAATTTATTTCTCTCATGAGGGTTTTGTGAAGATTAAATAACTAAATACAAAATTAAACACATAAAACAACCTGGCATGTTGTAGGCACTCAATATTATTAACAAATTCAGTGGCATTATAAGCATTCTCTTTATAGTGAGAATCATAATTTTTTAGTAGACTAGGTACTATTGTATGCCTCTTAAAATTTGGCATCATAGTAAAGTAACACAAATCTGTAAATATTTATTAAAATGACTATGAAATAAGTACTTGTATAATTCATTCAGCTAATATTTGTTTAGCACCTACTGCATCTGAAGTCACTTGACCCCAGAAATACAAAAATATGTAAGCGCCAACACCTGGCACCAAAATATAAGTCTGGAGGCAGATACAACAAAATACATAGACACCTGCAATAGGGGGGAAAACTATTTGTCTTAGGGTGGACACAGGGTAGTATGAAAAAAGAGAGGCATACAACTCAGTTCAAGAAAGACATGCTGAAAGTGGGGAAAAAAAATCATGAGATCCCTCCCCTTTAAAACACTCATTAGTTTTTATCTATAATTCTTTTTAATTCTTAAAGATTTAATGAAGTCTTTTTGTACCTTAACCTTAAAGTGATTCAGCAAAAGTGGTCATTACTGATTTCTTTTTCATCAGTCCACTCTTCAGAGTAAAAAGGAGAAAAGCAAAACTTCGAAACCAGACAGATTGGGGTTTAAATTCTAGATCAACCTCTCTTGACCTTCATGTCATCAACGGTAAAATACATAGATATAAAAATATATGACTGCCATGGGAATTCAATGAGAAATGGTATGTAAAGCATTTAGAACATTGGTTGGTTGGAATATGGCAGTTGATGAAAGTATATGTGTAAAAGCCTGCCATTGACATTAAGAGGACATCATGCTAGACTTGCTTGTCTCTCTTTAAGCATCAAAATTGTTACAACTACCTAATTAATCCCTCTACATTCTTCAGAAGAAGAACTACATTTTTAATGCTTCAACTTCAGATTCCAGCATGCATTTCCTTAATTTACTCAATCTCTGTGTAATATCTGAATAAACTTAACACTCTTAGGAGGCCATCTGTCCCTTGCAGCTAAAAATAGTCCAAGATATAATGTATGATATACTGAATATAGACAATAATATTGTGCTATGGATATGTAATGTGATAAACATTGTTACAGTGGCAATCATATCATAATGTAAAATATGTCAAAGTAACTTCTACACCTTAAATTTATAAGATGTTACATGTCAAATTTATTCAAAATAATGATGACTCACCTTTTAAAATATTAGCCCTGACAAAGTGCAGGATATCAAACATTGAGCATTTTCTCTATCACATTTCCCAAGAGCAAAGCCATATAGAAAATACCAGATGAATTGACTTGATTACTGTGTTGGTGTTTAATGCAAGTATTCATAATCTTGGTAGTGCGAATGTGTACAGAGCTTCTGAGTCACCTTACCTATAAAATTATGATTAAAAATCTACTAGTTATATTGACAACACAGATATATCAACTCTGGAGAAATGCCTTGGATATAACAATTATGATTTTCACAACTCATATCTCTGATCAAGTTTAAACTTACATAGAATTGTTCTGGCTGAAGTATATATTTATATAAGTTACCATTATGTACAGTGCTATTACTAATCTTAACTTTTGACATTTATTAGGTAATTCATATCATATTTATATACTTTTTCTTTTTTATTGAGGTAATATTAATTTACTACATTGTATATATGCTTTTTTATCAACGTATGTCAACTAGCTAGAGATCTTACAACTTCTTGACAAATCCTCCAGGTTTGTTTTGTTAAGTAATTCTAAGAATGACCACAAGAGGTCTCTATTTTTTAAAAAATAATCAACTTATATTTTTTTGTGAGAATTTAAAGAGTAGGGTTAATATTATCCAGAGACTATTTTAACTAATTAAGATACTTAATTCAAAACTTAATTTTCAAAATGAGGAAAAATTGTTCACATATAGGTAAAAAATAGAATTTTCTCTACTTTATCCACATAGTAGCAACATTAATTCTAAGGACCCAGAAGCCGCTTTGCCTGCTCTATCTTGACCCATGCTAGTTATATGACCATGTGAATTGCATAGGGCCTATAATTGGTGAGCACATAAGATAACAAATGGGAATAGAAGATCCCTACATAGAGAATTATTGGGAATTTTTACTCAAATGCGAACAATTCCTTTTATCTGATATTCTTAAGCATCTACTAAAAAGCCACCAAAAAAAATCTCATTGAAGAAGATAAAAGATGGCTCACCAATTATATTGATTTGAGAGAGGAGAATTTCAATGGTTCTTGTTAGCTGCGTTTGATTAATCATCGTGGTTTTCAAAGTATGGTTCCCTGACATGCACATTTGACTGAATCAGAAATTCTAGAGGTGGAACCCAGCAATTGGTATTTTTAAAAAGCCTCTAGTTTTTCACTTTTGGAAAAACATCCATAAGTTTTTCTGATCAGCATTAACTTTAAGAACTACCAAATTAGGGCATAATATTTGAACCATCCCAATTCTCAGTTCCTGGTTTGCCACATCTATAAAATCTATAGAGCAGAATAGTCTATGAAAATCAGTCTGACTTGTGGTATCTGGAAGAAAAAATTAAATAGAACCACTTCCACAAAACAGCCTTCTAATATCCATGATGCCAAGCCACCAGTTAAAGTTTACAGGGTCAAGATGCTAAGATGCCTTCACTTTCTCCTAAAAAAAAAAAAAAGAGAGAGAGAGAGAGATTAATCCCTACAGGCTTCTAAGGAAAAGCCTCCATGATGTTAGAATAGCTCAGATTTGATTTTGAAACTCTAAAATGTTTCCTCTGGTCTTTCTTGTATCTCAGAGCAAATAATCATATTTAATACCAAGTGCAACTTATTAACTCAGCTGTGAGGTTACTGTAGACTTAAAATAATTTAATTAACCTTCTAATTTCTTAAAGCATGATGACTAATATTGTACACTAAAATCTTTATTTTTTAATAGAAAATTCACTTTGGGCAATATTTCTGGTGGAAAGGATTTGACATCTCTGCTGAATTATGCGCAGTTCAGAATATAGATATGAATATGGATCAATGTGCAATTCAAACAAAGATGCATGTGTAGCATATAGTTGCTAACATTTTTTGAAGTGCTTACTCTGTGTCAGAAACTATGTTAAGGATTTTCTTACAAGTAAATTATTTAACCCTTGAAAAATCCCTTAAACCTGGGAGAGAAATATCATCCCAAATTTATAGATGATGATATTGAGGCACCAAAAGGTCAAGAAATTTCAACAAACTCATACTGTTGGTGTCAAAACTGGGATTCAACCCTAGAAGTCTGTCTAGAGATCCTGTTCTTACCACCACAAGATGCAGCCTTAGTACATGAAGGCAACCAGAGAAGCATCAGATGTATTTACTAGTCTTATATGCAAATAGTACCTATTCCTTTAGTCACTGTTTTGCTTCAGAAATTTTTGTCCAAAACTGTTGAGAGTTCTTAAAAAATAAAAACTGTAAAGAACAGGGTAGGAAGAATATCCTCCTAAAATTAAGCCAATACTTAACTACAAATTAGTACCAATACACCGCTAATAATACCTACTTTGCTTCTAAAAGTTTACAAAGTGTTTTAAAAAACAATACTCATTTGATTTTCTTGCCAACTCCCCTTATAGAGATAAGGAATCAGCCCTGGGATTGGAAGTTAACTACCTCACTCATCATTGGTAAAGAGGGAAGTGAAAGGCAAGACTTCTAGCTCCAAATCCCATGCACACGCCCCACAACCTACCACTTCTGCGAGAGTACCCCTCCCTGTCCTAAGCTAGAGCCTTCTATTCCTTATGTATTATGTTACAGTCTGACTTCTGGATGGTCTCTTGACTATACAATGAAGGGTTTGGACATGAGGATTTAGTCCTGTGGGACCGTTTCATTGAGTGCAATGCCTGACGTTCTATTTGACTATGTATTTTCAGCACTTTAACTTGGCTTTCCCCACCATTCCAGAACAAGAAGAGCTCAGACTCAAAAGTCAGAACTGGATTCAAATCCCAGCTCCAGGGTTCGCCAGCTGTGTGATGATCCTGGGCAATTTCTTCACCTATAATCCAGGTAAAAGCATGCCACCTACACAGGGGTATACTGGGGATTAATTGTGATCTTTAAAATGCTAAGAATTTAACATAATGTTTGGCATAGGGCATATAAAAATTATGACAGATGATAACGAAAGAATGGTAAGAGTAACTGCTGTGTTTTACACTCTGAGTGTTAACTCTCATATGGTATATCCTCTAGTTAGAGGAGCTGGCTGCTAGATTAGCTATTCTTTGAAATTTTATTTTGTCAGTTCTCTCTAATAGCTGAATGTGTATTTTAGGCATTTATATTTTAAAAACACATGAAATAATTAGTACTAGTTGGAAATTTTTTTTTCTAAAGAAATGATTACTTAGATACTACCCATAATTCCACATAAGTTCATTTCTGGATATCATGCTATGGCAAGTGAAGTAGATCACTAAAGGCCACTTTAATTATGTTAGCATTATACAAACATCACTTATAATGTAAAGTTAAGAGAAGTCAAGGGGGAAAAAAAGAAATGTTTGCCACTGTGCTCTGCTGGTATTTGAATACTATCACTAACACTTCTTTCATTGATGGAGCAAATAATAAAGAAATCAATTGATAAATATTTGCAACTATGTAAGCCAGTAGGATATTTAGCCACAGTCTTGGAGAAAGCATGTTCCACAGAGGGCACTTATACTCAGACCTGAAATTGTAGCTTTTTCTTAGTTCCTGCTTATGTACAGTTTACCCTTTCACCCTAATGACAGAATGCCATCCTCACCCTGAAAGCTGCCTTTTTCTTCTTTCCCATTAAATGGCTTAGGTAATCTTCTTGACCTTTATTTTATCATTCTCTTTTTAATGTTTAAATGCCTCTTTCCAGGGATTTAAGATCATTTGGAGCTTATCATTGTAATTCAAGTTAGAATATTTAATAATGCATTGAAATTTAGTTTTCCAATGTCCTTGCTTTTGTGTTCTTTTAGTCACTAAATAATAAGTGAAACAATTCATTTGTGCCTGCATTGTCTCTAGCCACATGAGGGAAATGGTATAAAAACTCAGAGACAGAAGCTTTAAAAAAAGGAAATGCTAATGTTGCGAGGGTGAGCTAAGTAAGAGTTTGCTTTGTGACTGTATAAATAGGACAAGATAAAGTTCTGGGCAGCAGCAGTTCCTGGGCACCAAAGAGTCATCTATGTGCCTTTGGCACCACTGCAACACAGTGGGGTGATTTTTTTCTTAACCATCCAATGTCACCAGGAACTTTGAGAGAACAAACATGAGAGCTGGTGCTATAAAAACTACTTCATTTATCTTGTTGGTCTTAATAAGATCCTAAAGAAGCATAAGATAACAGTGACAACAGACCACAGTGCTGAATTTTACATTGAGATACCAAAGTCTAAAGCAACATTTGCTATAATTTTTTTACATACTCTATCTTTCAAATAAAAGCAAACTTGTTGTCTAGAAGAAAGATTGATTTTAATCCAAGCATGTCACTGAGACAAGTGGAAGCAGGGAATTGAATCTGTGCCTGTTAAAGCTACATAGAGAAAGGAGTGTCATGTGCCTCTAAGTGACCCCCTGCATGACACTGGACACTGGTCACAGAGACCAGGGAACCACACAGATCACAGATAGAGGGAAATGCATTTTGTAAGAAATTATGTCCTTTCAAAGAAGGGAAGTTTAGCAGAAAAAAAGGAAGACTGGTCAAATTCAGGTGATGGCTTTGGTTCCCAAAGCACATGGGAAAAATAAAATATATATATCAACTTAAAACTTTTTCAGCCTAAAAGCAAGCTATGAAATTTTAAAAATCTGTCCTTCCAATTTTGAGTGGCAAAAGAATGTAAAGGTAAAACCCCAACCACTCAGAGACCTGAGTATATATTACACGAAACAAATCGATCTGAAAAGGGCCAGATAAAGATAATGCACAGGGAGCACCAGAAATGGCTATTGTCCAGGGCCTTGGTCTGTAAAGGGAGATTTGAAGCGTTTTGACAGGAAGGAGATACCCCTTCCTCCAAGACCTCCCAGAGCAAATGTGCTGATTGTGTACAATGAAGTGGCTGAAATCCCACGGGCCCTCTTTAAGTAACCAATGGCCAATGAGAGCCTTCTTTTTCACCTTCCTCATTACGCATGTGCCTTGATGGCTGTGGCAGCTGCAGATAACAGCAAGTTCTTGGGAAGACATGCAGGGAAGTTCTCAGCTCAGCTCTCAAGAGCCCTGAGCCAGCTGTCCTGAAAGCTGATTTTGAAAACATCAACTCCCCTATGGCCAAAAAGGTGCAGAGCTCTCTCTTGCTCTGCAGTGGGATCAGTGCCCTCTTTCCTTGTGTACTAAGTCACAGCTCCAAAGTCAAGCCTCTCCCTTAGCATGGGCTTTTGTACATGTTTCCTCCAAGCCCCTGAGCCAGCCCCTGGTAGCCAGCCGGCCTTTTGGGTGCCGCAAATGTGATCCTGTCTGTTGTTTCAGCCTCAGCAGAATAGAGACATGACCATATTTATTGCTGTTGCTATTCTGGGGGCTGGATGACGTTTTTCTCCCCTTGTGGCAGAGCACTGCCCGTTCATCTTTCACCACTCCCTCCAAGTCTGCAAGGCTAAAACCAGTGATACAAATAGATTCTATCAGGAGGAAAGTTAAAATGAGAAATTCTTAAGTATACCCAACTCTATTTGTTGTATGGTATCAGAAGCTTTAAATTCTGTAGTCTCAAATTTTAAATGTATGCTGTTTGCATCCCACTGTTATGATAAACTGCTATTGGTGGCAACTTTGCTAAGGGAAGGAGACATGAACAAGAGATGGGGGAGGGGGAACAACCTGCTTGGAAATTTGGCAAATGTTGAGTTTTCCACTATTGTGTTTTGAGGTCCAAAGGTTACCAGAACACTTCAAGATTTTTCACTTGCCTAAGTCCCTCCACTTGTCCTTACTAAGACACTGTTCTTTGGTGACGTTAAGGGCACAGCAACACAGGCACAGGTGACAGCTCCTAGAAAATAACTATACAGAGTCTCTAAAAGAAGGACTTAGGCACATAAATAATTACCACACACATTACATGATGCACCAAATGAGTGATTTTAATTTTACCACTAACCCCCATTTGTTACCAGTCGGTAAAATCTTCCACCATAGCTCATTTGTACTCACCTACCTAATCATCTATACTTGGCAATAGCTAGGTCTTTAGCTTTGCTAAAATGCCCTTTAGATTCCCTCTGCCCTTCCACAGATCCATTTGGTAGCATACGGGGAGACAGAAGAGCGAAGGGAAGGCAGTGGGTGGCCGTGGTGGCAAGCATGGGCTCAGGGGCCAGCTGCCTGTGTTTGGAGCCCTGCCTGACCACTGCCCATCAGCGGGGTCTCTGTAAGGCTCCATCCCTCTGTGAAATCAGAATGATAATAATGACCCTTCAGAGGGTTGTTGTGAGAAAAGAAGATGTAAACACAGTTCTAAGGATTAAAAGGGTGGACAGGAACTTTGTTTTCATTATGGAGCAGGAAAGTTTAACCTCACTCCAGCAGGTTTCCCTTGGATTCCTTGCAGTTCACCTTGAACTTGTCTGTATGAGCAGCTGTCTTCCAGGGTTGGGTGTTTCTGACTATATGTTGGAGAAATACCTTTTCAACATCTATGACAGTACAGTATTTAAATTGTTCTCTCAGCTTCAGATTGGCTAATTTTCACCTGAAAAGTCCGTAAATTATGTAGAAATATTTAAATAAAAGTGTTATGGGAATAGGGCTGGGTTCTGCTGCCTGTCACCCCCAGAAAGTCAATAAGCGGAGACAAGAATTGAATCCATAAGCACTTTTATTTTTCAGATCTGTGACCACTGATCTGAGAGAACGGAGGATACAGTGCCCTGAAGAGACCATTCTCTCATGGTTACTGGTCTGAGAGGGTGGGCGAACCATTCTGCCATCTCATCTCATGCTTGCCTTCTGTGAGTTAAAACAGTCACAAGCAAACAGCACATCAGAACAGCCCACCATAGTTGATGTTCTTGGTGTTTGTCACGTTCAGCCCCCAGTTTGTTATCAGCTTCTCAGTTATCTTGACCTGGGTACATCCTGGCCTACTTGGTATATTTCTCATGGCATCAACGTCCTATACTCATTCAGGCATCATCAGGGCAGGGATCTTAGTTCAAAGCAAGAGTATTAGTTTAAAGAAAACAGATCATTAGTCATACAGTATGTTTGTGAAGATTCCTCTGCTAGGGATAGTGCCCTTCCCTCCTTTCAGCCCCTTATCAAAAGCACTTAGAACAAGGCCTGGTTCTTACTACTAAGAGAGTGAAATATACATATCACTTTTTTTCCCTTAATTGATAATTGTGTTTTGGCCTTTCCTTACCTCTTTTTATTTGATTAGTTCTTTTTAGTTGAATAGGTGAATATTTCTGCACCCATTTCCACTAATGGTGGAAAACTCATAATCATGTCCTTTTCAGGGACTTCTGATATTACACAGCCACTTCTGATATAACACAAATCTCTTTGAGGTAAATCTTCTTCCATCCTCTGGTGGTAGGAGGGGAGGTGGGAAACAGATCTTATTTTCTGGTGGCTTAGTTTTCATCTGAGCTGCAGAGAGGGGCATCTTGTTAGACAATCATTCTCTGGTCCTCACTGGTCATTCCTGAGATGTCTTGTCCAGCTGGATTTTGGGACTTGACCTCTGGCCCTGCAGCATCTGCAGAAATGTTCACATCTGAGATCATTCCTGACCAGTCCTTCCAGCATGGTCTGCATGCAGCCATTCAGCCCTCCCCCACCAACCCTGACTCAATCTCTAATTGACCCTCCAAAATTCAACCAAGTCTTCCTTCAGTCTCTGCCCTTGTGACATTCACCTCTCCCCACACCACTGTAACCCACAGGAAGCCTGCCAGCTTGTCGTTATTGACAAGATTGGGTCAGACGAACTCATCTCAGGTTTCCTCTGTATACAGAGTAAGGGAGATTTCTGAGAACTGTTGTGTTACCCAGGAAACAGACTTTGAGACTTGCCTATGAAAGCTTTATTGGCAAGTGTTCTCCAGAACATCACTGGTAAAGAAGTTCGGTTGAGCAGAGTTAGTTAGAACTACCACACAGTGGCAAAGAAGCTGATTTCATGGGTCGCTCTAGAGATGGGAAGGCTTTTTAGAACCTTCTAATTCGAGGCTTCTTGCCCCAATTGAGGCAAAGGGACTAGAACTTTACATTCCTCCACAAAGGACCAGTCACTAGAGGTGGGCTGCTCAGGGAAGTTCACCTGACCTTGGTCTAGGAGGCTTCTTTGGCTAAGGAGACGCCTTGGAGAAGGCCTCAGCTGCCAGAACTCACAGCAACAGGTGGCGCAAGCACCTGATCCAGGAAGGGAACCTGAGCAGGACTCCGGTGTCCACTCCACAGCCATAGTGAGCTACGGGTGCTCCCCGACACCCTCTCTGACCTAATATGGTTGTCCTGTGTTGGATCCAATTATTCAGTGACTGCTGCCTCCCCTTATCTCACATGTCTAGGAGGAAGTGTAATGTGTCACCCTTCTGTCCTCAGATTTTCAATATATCTGTGAATATACCCAGGAATCTCTCTCCTATTCCACTCACCCATATCATCTAAAACTCTCTTTAACCCAAGTTTCACACTAAAAATCCTGTGTTCCATTCTCCAACTGATGGTTTTTATAAATCTGACAAATAGTTTTTCTCTCTCACAAAGCTGAAATCTTACAAATATTAGTCTTGGCATCTTGTATATCATTTCTCCTAAAGTTCAAGTTTGTGTTCAAGTTGGAAGTTTCATGTTTACTCCTTTGTACCTTGCCCGCTTTGATGTAATGGACATCACTGATAGACAGGAAGACTTGTGACACCTTGCAACAGTGGAATTTTAGTTCGCATTTTAAATATATTAGACTGATCTGCTTATTACCATTTACCAATTACCATTTTCTGTCTCATCAAGAAATGCAGTTTTTTTGGTTGCTCCTTGTAATTGGTAAATTGCACAAACTGTGGAGAGCTCTCAGTTTTACAGAGGCCCCACCCAAACTTCTTTGAGTTGTTTACGTGCCCAAAGGCATGGCTCTGGTTTACCAAGGCTCTTAATATTTTCTTCCCACACACCAGTGTATCCATTTGCACACCTGACTTGGGAGGCTAATGCTGTAAGCCCTTCTAAGTCACATGGCCAAGAGGCAAAAACCTCTCAGTCACTTCTTTTTAATCTAGTCATAAAGCACAACTACATAAAGTACCATAAAGCAGAACTACAAAGACTTTTTTTCGTGACTTGACTGTGCCCAAATTAGTTCCTCCTTACACTCAAAACTGAATGATCCCTTTTGAATCCACCAAATTACAATGATCCCTTTTTAGAATGCTAGAAGGAACAATTTATCCTTTCCTACCTCTCCATGTGAAAAGGACAAAGTTCCTCTCTGTTCCTCCAGGAGGCTTCTGGAAATCAATCACTCTCATATTTAGAATTATTTTCCCAGCATAAGTCCACATACCCATGGAAGTTCACCCATGTGTTCTAAAGTGTCTAGTAATCCTCTCTAAATTTTTCATCTTCAGACCTGTGCCTTGGTTTTGGTGGCTGATGTGTTAGTTTAAGCTTCCTGTTTTATTTCCACTTGGTTACGGTTTCTGACTTGGCAGAGTCCTACTATAATCCTACCTGACTAATAGAAGAAAGACAAACTAACATGTAAATGATGTATCTCCACCGAGCAACAGCCAATGGTATACCAATATACTCTAAAAAGAAAGGCTTCCTACTAGATCCCATAGAAGAGTATAGCAGTATGCTTGTGTTCAATCAGGAGATACTATGCCTCTGTGGGCAGTACTGTAACTTTTAAAATGCAAGCAGCAATTTCATTTCATCAAAACCAAAAAATTTAACCATATTAAATTCAGGTTGCTAATTTTAATATCACTTCTCAATTTACATTGTTTTTATGTTGTAAATAACTATAAGCATGCAAGTGAATAGCTTATTTTATAATTTAAGTACACATAGGAAATGATTATATATTTCAATAAAATTAAAATTAAACCACCGTGGGAGAGAGGAACCTGGATACATTTTTTTGTTTTCTTAGAAAGTTATTGATGCATTCCATAAGTTTGAAAAGTGCTATTCTGTAGTAGGGGGGGCACACATTGCTTCCGGGTACATGGAAGAATCAACAGAGAGGGACCAGCATCTAGCACCCTTTTCCTGTTTTATTTCCGAGATTACCCTTTTTCCTGTTTTCCTTTTCCCTTTCCCCTCAGCTATGAGGGAGCTGACAACAATCATCAGTTCTCACTGAGCTCTTAGAATGCGATCACCAGTGGGTGCTGGTTCCTGCCACCCTCCTCACCATGATCTCTCACCAGGATCCTGGCTCAGTGAAGCTAAGCACACAGTCCCATTGTCCGTTCCTTTATGTGCCAAGGTTTTGTCTACATCAGAGTTGTTTCCTCTTCCCCAACTGATCTCCAACTTACTTTTCAGGCAATATCTCCTACCCACACTTCAAAGGTTAGCTTAAATGTCTTTGTTAGAAAAGCATCTGGGCAATATCTGTTGGAATAGTGGGTAGATGGCTGGCTGGCTGACTGGCGGGTGGGCGGGCAGGCAGGCGGATGGATGGATGGATGGATGGAACAAAGGACTGAGCCTGCAATCTAAATGAAATTTTTGATTTTCTTTTTTTTTACTGTAATTACTACCACACTAAATTGTTACTGCAGTTTGAGATGAAGAAACCATTTTAAGTACATTCATTGGAGCAAGGGAGGAGTTCAAAGATCCTGTTTTACAATATTTAGGTACTCTTTAATTGAACTGTTTCAAGCATCGTGACTATTTCATTCTAGCTAATAACTCAGCTCCTGAATTTTAGAAATCAATTGCTTATATTCACTTTTGATTATTCTCCATGTTTATTAGATTTAGACTCAGTTTAAGCCATATAACACTCTGGGTTCTGTTTGTTTGTTTATAACTTTTCTATCAACCAAAATATCCCTGGGGAATGAAGACAGTGAATTTATATTGCACAGGACCCACTTGCATTTGGCTGAATGGACTGTCTCTGCATTTCTCCACATAGCCTCAGATGTGATTAGCATTCTCTAGAATTGTTTGTTTGTTTAATGAAGTGCCATTGCTTTACATACTTGCTAATGTCTTATATCTCATATAATGTCTTATATCTCATATGAGATGTAAAGGATATAGATATATAGATATATATAGATACATAGGTATATATAAGTAAAGGATATAGATATATAGATATAGATACACACACACACACACACACACACATACACACACACACACACAATAGAGGATTTCTCCCTTCAGGTGAGGTTTCTGAAGTTCTCCCCCCAACAAGACCCCCATAGGCCTCCACCATAGTCCATTGTGCTCTTCCCCCCACCCAACCTCCTAATAGACCCTCCTCCCATGCCCTTCTGGATGCCTCAGATCCATGGTCAGCTTTCAAGGATTATTGGTTTTAAATTTTGTTTGACCCTTTATTTGGTTTCTCTATATTCCACATATAAATGAAACCATCTGGTATTTATCTTTCTCCTTCTGGTTTATTTCGCTTAGCATAATCACTTCCAGCTCTGTCTGTGTTGCTGCAAATGGTATGAGTTTATCTTTCTTTTTTGATCACTGAGTAGTATCCCATTGTATATATATACCACATCTTCTTTTTTTAAAAAATATTTATATTTTTTAATTTATTTATGCATATAAGAACTGGGGTGTAAGCCAGAGTTGTAGGGGGTGAGAGGATTCACCAGAGACAGAGTGGGGAACAGAACAGGCTGATCTATTGAAATACACTGCTGAGGGGAGCAGCGGGCAAGACAGGAGAGGTCTGCTGCACCATGTGGGTTAGCTCCCTGGCAGGGGATCGAACTCATGCCACAGTGGCTGATGATAGCTTGATAGCACTGAGACTTTAACCCTGTGCCACCAGGGAGTCCCTATACCACATCTTCTTGATCCACTCATCTGTTTAGGGGGCATTCAGATTGTTTGCCTACCTTGGCTATTGTAAATAATGTTGCTATAAACATAAGAGTACAGGTTTTCAAATTAGTGTTTTTGTGTTCTTTGGATAGATACCTAGAAATGGAAGTGCTGATCCATTGTTAGTCTTTTGAGAACCCTACACACTACTTTCTGTAGGAGCTGGACCAGTCTATAATCCCACCACCAGTGTAAGAGGGTTCCTTTTTCTTCACACTCTTGCTAGCACTTACTGTTTACAATCTTTTTAACATAGGCCATTCTCACTGGTGGTATATATATTTAATACATAATTCTGAACAGCACAAAACTGCAGTGACTGGGGAGAACAAAAAAAAACACTGTGTTTTTATGATGCTAGTTAGTAAATCCTGCCTATGCATTAAATCCCTGACTATCATGTTTTCATTCTCCTGGTGACCTTTCATGGACTTTAAATAAGTTATTGAGCATGACATATATTTTAAAAGGCAGAATATTATTTAATAACAACAACTATATGAATATTTTCCTTTAGACATCATTGCTCCCAACAATTTCTGACTATTTTTGGTAGTCTCGATTTCTTTTTCTGCCACCTCGCCACTCCAAACCAGCACAAAAGCAGATAGAATAATATGATTCTTCATGTATCCATCCCCCAGGTTCAACAGTTATTGCCCATTTGCTAAACTTTTTATATACCATCACACCCCCATATTTTATGGTAGTATATTTTTATTGATCTGAAATTTTCCTAATATAGTTAACCATTTTTTTAAATTTGAAAATGTGATAAAAACATAGAATATAAAAATTTACCACCTTGACCATTTCTAAGTGTAGTTTAGTAGTAACAATACTCACACTGTCGTGTAACAGATCTCTAGAAGATTTTCATCTGTAAAACTAAACTTCTATACACATTAAACAATTCCCCATTTCCTCCTCCATCCAGCCACTGACAACCTCCATTCTATATTCTGTTTCCATAATTTTGACCTCTCAATATCTCATATAACTGGAATTGCACAGTATTTGTCTTTTTTATTGAAATATAATTTACATATATTATTTTCAGATGTCCAACAAAATGATTTGATAAATGTATATATTGTGAAATGATCACCACAAGTTAACATTCATCACCACACAGTCAAGATTTTTATTCTTGTGATATGAACTTTTAAGATTTACTCTCTTAGCAACTCTCAAATATACATTATTGTTAATTATAGTCACCATTTTGTATACTATATTGCTAGGATTTATTTGTCATAATTAGATTTGTACCTTTTAACCACCTTTATCTCTTCATCCATTTTACCAATACCACCCACTCTTTGTATTTATGAGTGTGGTTTTTGAATTGTTTTAGATTCCACACATAAGTGAAATCATATGGTATTTATCTTTCTCTGTCTGATTTATTTAACTTAGGATAGTTTTATATCACTTAGGATATTACCTTAAGATCCATCCATGTCATCAGAACAAGGCAAAATTTCATTCTTTTTTTAATAGCTAAATAAAATTCTGTTGTATGTGTGTATATATGTGTGTGTATATATATATATATATACACATATATATGCACATGTATATACACATATATACACACATATACACACACATATGTGTGTGTATATGTATGTGTGTGTATATATATATATATACTGAAGTCATTTTGGAATTGTTGGGTTCAGAGTGGGGTCCTTGGGTTCACTCTGGGAAAAGTTTCACCAGAGCTCCCCTTTTACCGACACCAGCGAGTTTCCCAGGTGAATTTCTCCACAATACAGAGACATTAGTTATATCCAAAAGGGCGGGTTTATTATAAAAGGGAGAGAAGAATAAAGGACACTTGCATAGACACAAGCAGGCAGGAAGAGCTACCCCACAAGGGACAGATTTGCTGAAAGAGAGGCCTATGGACACGGGCGGGCAGCCATGAGGAGAGCTGCCTCTGCTGAGGGAGGTCAGTGCAGAGAAGCTCCGGCATGGCACAGGTCATGGGCGGGCAGGAAAGGCTGCAACCCTGCAGAGGAACAGAGTTGGTGAAAAGGAGCACCTGCATGTCACAGGTGGGCAGAGGGATGGCTGCCCAGCCACTGCAGAGATTGCACTGATAGTCTTCTGTTTGGGAGGGGCTTGGTCCTTTCCGCAATGGTTTTGCTATTGATTTTGAATAACTAACCAGAAACTGAAAGGGAACCAGAGATTCCACAATGGGCTCAATCTCCATATCTTCACCTTCCACTCAGCCTTAGGCACTGGGGCACAAGGATTTTTGGTTATCACTGGCTTAATGGTTATATTGATTCCTTCTACCCCCACCTCCTGTGTGAGTCAGTTCCAGTCTTGTGATGCCTTTTTAATATCTATTTCCTCCATCAGTTGCACCAATTTACATCTCTACCAACAGTGCACAAGGTCCTCTTTTCTCCACATTATTGCCAACACTTGTTATTGCTTGTCTTTTTGGTAATAGCCATCCTGCCTGGCATAGGATAGCTCATTGTGGTTTTGACTTGCATTTCCTTAAAGATTAGTGATGTTGGATACCTTTTCGTGTACCTGTTGCTCATCTGTATGTCTGTTACAGCACAGGGAGGGCACCCCTTAACCCCCAAATCTGCCTGCTCTAAATAGGTTCTGTCACCCACCGTATCAAGACAAAACATATAAGACCTTTAGTGAAAAGAAATGTCAATGTAATTAGTGTGTAATACAGAAAAGACAAAGAATATAGTTTTTAAATCAAGCACCCAGGGGCCTCCCTGGCAGCACAGCGGTTAAGCACTGCACTGTGGAGCTGTCGGCAGCGGTGACGCGAGTTCAATGCCCAGCTGGGGAGATTCCCACATGGTGCGGCAGACCTCTCCTGCCGTGCCCACTGCTCCCCTCAGCAGTGTATTTCCATTGATCTGCCTGTTCTGCTCCCCACTCTGTCTCTGGTGAACCTTCTCGTGGCCCCACACCTCTGGTCTGTACCCCAGCTTGTACGCATAAATAAATCTTTAAAAAAAAAAGAAAAAAATCAAGCACCCAAAGTTATCCATCCCCTCATGGGTAAAAGTCCACCCAAATTGGATTGCCCAAAGCAAAGCCCGGAAGCCTGCCACAAGTCTATGGTGCAGGGACCATAGAATGGGTCAGAAACAGACAAGTCTGGGAGGAAAAGAGCAAAATCAAAACCAAGATAAAAGCTGCCATTGTTGACCTCCCCACAGGTCTCTCACTCACATCTGCTTCAACCAGTCCAGGACCAAGAAGCCAGTGCAGCTTCTTCACATGTCTCTCTGCTCATGTGCCGCCTCCCAGTCTCCTTCTGGCTCTCCAACCTGCTTCCTTCTTTGCAGCTTCTTCTCCCTCCCTGCTCAGCTCCACCCTCCCTTGGGTGGAGCAGGGAACCTGGAACTTCCCTTTTTCCTGGGGACCACCCTCTTACATATCTTCTTTGGGAAAATGTTTATCCAGGTCTTCAACCTATTTTTAAATTAAATTCTTTGGGGTTTTTGCTATTGAGTTGTATGAGGTCTTTATATTTGGGGGTATTAACTTCTTATTAGATATATGATTTACAAGTATTTTCTCCCAATCTGTAAATTTCCTTTCCTTTTTGTTGATAGCTTCCTTTGCTATGCAGAAGGTTTTTAGTTGGAAATAATCCCACTTGCTTATCTTTTGCTTTTCTTGACTTTGTTTTGTTGTCAAATCCAAATAATAAGACTGATGTCAAGGAGCTTTCTTGACTATGTTTTCTTCTAGAAGTTATGGTTACGGTTTCTGGTTTTAAATAAAGTTTTAGTCCATTTTGATTGATTTTTGTAAATGGTATTAAGATTAGTGGTCCAGTTTTCCCAGTACAGTTTTTTTTTTTGAGACCATCCTTTCCCCGTTATATATTTTTGGCTATTTTGTTGTAAATTAATTGAACACATATGCAAGCGTTTATTTCTGGGCATGCTAATCTATTTTTCTGATCTATGTTGATCTATTATTATGACAATACCTACTGTTTAAGCTACCATATCCTTGTAATATAGTGTCAAATCAGGGAACGTCATGCCTCCAACTTTGTTATTCTTTCTCAATACTGCTTTGGCTATTTGGGGTCTTTTTTGTGGTTCCAAACAAATTTTAGGATTATTTGTCCTATTTCTGTGAAAAATGCCATTGGAATTTTAATAGGGATCTCACTGTTAATGAATTTATAACCATTATAGAGCATCCCATTTAAAAGCATTCAGTATAAATATATTGAATAAATGTCAAAAGGAAAGTTATATTCATACCACTGAAGTAGATCTAAAGAGGAGTAAAGACATTTTCCAACATTTTAAAGTCTTTTAACATAAGGATTATAGTAATATGGTAGAATTCACAAGAATGATAAATTTTCAGGAAAAGTAATGTGGCCTTTGGGATGAAAGAGAATCATACGCTGAAACATCACTTGCCTTCAACTTCCTCATATTAATAAAAGACAAAATATACACCATAACCAGTATGAAAGTGATGTTTAAAGGCTGCAGATTTTTTCAGCCAAACTCATAACTACTTGAACAAAACAGCTCTTAAGATATATGAGATTCAATAATCACCAAACCACTTGCTCATAATAGAGAACAGATTTTTTTAATCTATCTGACAGAATTATGTTTTGTTTTGTTTTTTTAATCTGGAAGAGGTGGCCCCAAGATCATTTGAATACAGCCTCTTTCTATGTGTTCTACCTAAGCCCCTTCTATCTCAGTGCTGCTCTACACCTCCAGGTGTGACAGGCAAGAAAAGCAGCTAATCGATGTGTTACTATCAGAAGCCTGAAGCAGGCCAGTGTGCCCGGCTGCCAAGTGCCCAGCTAGGCCAGGGCTGTGTGAAACTTGCCAGCAGGATCAAAGCTGTAATTCTAAACCTCTGGATACCCAGGAGCCGGAGATAGGGGTACCTTGCTATGTAGCAACCCTAATTTTTTTCCCAGCTTAGCCAAGGCCCTGTGCCCTGCTACTTCTCCAGGAAGGGTGAAGGAGACACTCAAGGCCAATGATTCCTAAAGATAGCACAACTTCCTGAGTTCACCCTCCAAAGACACTGAGCAAGGACTGAAGACCTTATACTAACTGATTTGGTTTAGAGTTGTCAGATTTTTGTTAGGATCTGGGTTTATTTTATAAGTGTTCTGTTCTGTTGTATACTTACCCTGACATAGTATCATGAGTTTTGATTTTTAAATTGTTAATAATTATACTGGTCAACAAATTTTTACAAAAGTCATGACACTGAAATAAAATTAGTCATTTCCTATCAATTTGTATGTGCTCAACACAAATATGGCAGTCAAATTCTAATTTTGGCTCTAGTTTTTTTGGTAATCTGCAATAAATTGATGTTTACATCACAAAATGCATGCCGATAGTAATAGGCCTACGGTTAATACCTGTAAAAATTAAGGCATAGACTACTTCTTAGATTTCTTCGCTTGTCTCTTGTACAGCTGTTCAGGAATAGAATAGATGGAAGACAGTTTCCATTGTGCAAAAGCACAGTCTTAAGACTCAGTTTCGACGAGTCTAGAAATAGTCTTTATTCTTGTTGGTCATGAGTGGTTTCTAAGGCATTCATGAGGCCCTCAATATTGGAATACCAGAGTACTTTCCTTTCTGAAGAAAGGCTCCAACTGCTGGTGGCGCTTTCGATATAAAGTAATTGTGACATCTACTTCTAGAAGATTCCATTGTTGGAGTCTTGATCCTAGCAATTCTGCATTGTTCTTGGATAAGTCCAAATCACAAACCAGGTCATTTAGTTCTTCTTGTGTTAGTCTGTGTGGGGTTGATGATGCACCACAGTGAAAACCTGGATCACTGCATGCTGATGGAACAGGAGAAGAACAGGTCGGCTCACCCTTGTCCTAATCAGATGAATCAATAGAATATTGTGCTGGAGGTTCTGGAATAGGAAGTCCCTCACCATGTGGAACTGGTCTCAATGCAGACAAAGTCTGAAATATTTTCAATGCTCAACCTTTCTGACGGGGCTTTCTATAGTGCACTGCTGACGTCAACTTACTTCAGCAGCCACCTGGCAGTAGCATTGCATCAGAAAATGATGCATGAAGGTATTATGCAATGAGATGTAATATTGCATCATTCTAGGCTGGTTTAGGATGTTGTTGCAGTCCTGCTGGATAAATTTACACGGTGAAAAATATAAAATGAATTATATGAAATATCTTCAAAACGAGAGCTAATGAAAAATTTTCAGGGTTATATTCATGTTCTGCACACCAAGATACTACAGATTAGGCCCTTTTTAAGTCAGTAATGATCTCACTGTTGACAAGTGTTATCGAAGCACTTTGAGAGGGAGTGCATGCAAGATAAATTAATCAGGATCACTAATATCAGGTGACTTTGCATTTTTCAGTTTATAGAATCTAAGTCCACATAAGGAGCTTACACTACAGTAATGTTTCCCTGAAGAATACTCAGAATTTTTATTCAAAACACAGATTCCTGAAGCCCAACTCAAACCCACCCTAGTTATTGTCTGTGCAGTCTGCTCCACGCAACAGTTGTCATCAGGGGACCCAGCTCTAGCAATCCCGCTGTGCTTGGACATAAGCTAGACAGTCAAGATAGAGCATGGCCTCAGCATGAACACTGCCAGGATCCAAAGGTGCACAACCTCCTTGCAATGAGTTTTCTTGAAAGAAGACCTGAGCAGTGCTCAGTCATGGATGCTACAATCTCCCCTTACATTGCAAAGATTGTCTTTTCCATGCATATATGAGGAGCAAAACTCATGGGTCTCTCATCTTGAAGAAAATCTTAGGAAAAGGAAATCAGTGGATCCCCTGTCTCTGCAATTGGTCCTGGGGCCTCAGATGGTTACCTGCTCCCTCTTGCTCTATCCATTTATATTCCCCTCACCATAAGCTATCATAGTAGCAGGTTCTTGTCGTATACCTTGTGGTGTGACTGAAACCTTCACTTCTGGATGGGCTGAATCCTTGGCAAGTCATGTACCTCTCAGACCTGGTTTGTTGTATATGTGCATTTGCAAGACTACCAGGAAATATCCAAATGGATCACCTAGACTCTACACATTTTTCTTTCCATCCCAGTTGTATAAAAACCTCCTCCTGCTCACCAGCATCAATTATCTCTGCCAGTACAGTGATTCCTCTTCTCATCTGTTGATCCCTAGGCACAAAGAGACAATAGGACTGCCAAGCACCAGAATTTGCAGCTCAACAATAGTTTCACTTTGTTCATCTGCAAGATTGCTTCCCCAGTGGGGAGACTGCAGAGCCCAGAGTTACAGGAATAGGAAGGACAAAGACCCTTACTATGTGTGGGATCCCCAGCCCCCACAGTTTGTTCCTGGGATGTAGTTTGGCACCAAGTCCTGAGTGAAGCTAGAATGAAGAGTCAGGCAGGGACCCTCTTCTGGGACAAGTCTCAGTTTGAGGGTATCTGCTGAAAATAGCAGGAGATGTTATGGCCACATTAGTATAGCCAGCTAGGCCACTTCAATAGAAAGTTAAGTGTAAGTAGAATTAGAGGCAGGATGCTTTGAGTAGTTACAGCTTTGGCACCCCCCAGGACAACTTCCCCTATTCTCTGTCCCCCCTAGTTGGTGTGAGACTATGATGCATCCCCAATCTACATCCCCACCTGGCATCTTCCTCCCTACTGCCCACCTTCCCTGAATCTAACCCCTTCTAATAAAAGTGGAGATTGGGCCAGGGCAAGGCGGTCATATCTCCAGACAATTGAGCCTTGAGGCTGTATCTCCAGAGAGTGACCTTTTCTCTATCTCAAGCTACTTGGACTATTGAGTTCTTTCCTCCTCTGTCCTGTGCCGCTTCCAACATTGCCCCGTGAGGCGACAACTATGTCATTGGATATGATATTAACTAGGGTACTTCTGCTTCCACCAATTTGTTCCCAGGCCTATATATTTCTCCTACTGGGAGAAATACTGTACCACATGGAAGTCTTATTTAGTGATCATTGCATCCTGAAGTAACCATCACTCAGCATTTGCAGATTATTATCAGTGAACTAGAACCCTATCTGGTCCTTTAGGACACATTTCATCATTCTATGAGGCTGGCTTCTCATGGAGAACAGAGGGGATGCAGCAATGTATTATGTAACAAGACCACTATATCCCATGTCAGAGCTCACTGGGCCCGTCATTGTGGCGCAGGTTTCCTGGTTGTTTGGGTGTGTGAAATTCTATACCTATCCATCAGGTATTTTGTAAGCTCCTGGATAGTGATGATAAACATTGAGGCTCTGTGGCCAGAAAAGGCAAACACATCCCCTCCTGCATCTCTGCAGAGAACAAAGCACTGGACCTTCTAGGCTGGACTAGAACCAATAGTCAACTGGCCTCAAAGTAGATGATTGATATTGCCAGGGAATAGTTTCTGTTGCTGGTAGGCTGGACATTTAACAGTAGCTAAATTGGCCTTGAGAAGTCAGTGTCCTTCTATCCTATTGGGCTCATATATAACCTTTATCTCTGCACTGAGACCACTAGGTTCATGTGCCTTTTGACCCAGTTCTGGAATAGCTGATGAGAAAGGCTGACTGACATCAACTGGCTGAACCCTGCTGTCTGCTAAGGTTGTCAGGACCCTTTCCATGGGGGCTACTGCCACGCTGCACAAAGCTTTTCATACTAAGTGCCCATTTCCATATGCTCATCCACGTGTCTCTAGCCTAAGACTCCATGTTGCCAATCTTCCAGTCCTTTCCCTTCCAGGCCTCTGATCAGCTCCCCAGGCTGTTAACTATTGTCTACATACAAAAATATATGTGCACATATAGTTTTACATATACTTCTGTATCAGGCTGCTTTTCCTCTCACACAAAATTGATGACCAGGTTCACTCCCTCTTCCCTTTCTAGAAAATTTGAAGACTACTCCTAAGTGTAGGTAAAGCAGCCTCCACCCATTTTCAGCTTCATCCACATAGTGAGCTTCAGCCACCTCCATAAGCCAGTGTGGGCTTCTCTTCCTCCCTCAGCTTGCTGTATAGAACACCAATCTTTCTATAGGAGAAAGCTGGGGAAGGGGTGATAGTACATTAGGGACAACACCAGGGGCTAAGTCTTGTAGAGTCTTGCAGCTTACTTGTGCTCTCTGGTCCTGCTTCACTTGATCCTGGATATAACACTTGATTCATCTTATAACAGGCTGCTTCTGGATCTGTCCGACTCTCTTAGCAGGTTCAATAGGACCCAGGTTATAATGGGAAATTCTGGATGAATGGTCACTAGATGCCCAAGGGCAAGCATTCTTTTTCTATTAAGGACAAATAAGTTACCAGAAACTGTTCTCAACAGCTATATAATTCTCTTTTGCAGATGATATGACCTTGCTTCAGATCCCTGCAGACATGCACATGGGTCTTCTATAGATTCTTCCATTGAGATGTGTTGTATTGTTCTTCCATTGAGAATATCTATTCTTCCAAAGATCTATTGTATCGATTTCTCACCATGGATACCAAATGCCAACACCAAAGTTCTGCCTGATCATCTGGCCTAAAAGGCAGGGCTGCTTGCCCCACAGTCTGGGCCTTCTGCAAAACTCTTTCCTGCTCTGAGCCTTCTCAAAACTGGCAGTCTGGCTTCCCTGTCAGTAGTCTAGAGCAGTTTCTATGTGTGCTATGTGTTGCTTCTAGAATCCAAGAGGTCTATCAAGTGTCTGCTTTCTTTTTTGTATCAGGGACCAAAAGGTGCAGCAATTTTCCTTGTGCTTTGGAGGGGAAGTCCTTGGCAGAATGTGGCCTTGATATGAACATGGTAGCAGAGCTGAGATTGCTACAGCTGGAGATCTCACTGTGGATTCTCTTTAAGGGAGATCTGAGCACTGCACCTCTGTGGCCACCCCAGGGGGGACTCCTATTTCTCAGTAAGCTTGAAAAAGTCGCTTGCCACCTGAAAGTAATAAGTGAAATCCAAGAGTGACAAAAATCCTAGAGCATGTTTAAGGAAAGGGAGAGGAATTTAAGCTTTATCTGGAATGCAATCAGTATCTGAGGAATCCAACAAGGGCTTTGAGGTGTGTGTTACTGAGGTGATATGTGGACTGGAACTGCAACACTTGCTAAGGATAAAGCAGTCCCCATGTCATTCAGGAAACGGGAAGTCCTTTCTATTGTTGGCTATTGTTTTGAATCCCATGCCAGAGCTCTTGGAAATATTCATTCCCCAGTGATAACATTTCCTTCACTGCCTAGTAACTGATATATCTCTCTCTCTCCCTCCCTCAATTTCTCCCTCCCTCTGCTGTCATTGAGCAGCTACTCATTCCTTAATTGGGTTTTCAGCAAGATTATGAGCCTCCTTTTTGTATTCACCTCTTTATAAAAGGTCATATCCTCAGTTTTCACAATTTCTAACATCTTAACACCAACACACCCATATGCTTTTATATCTCCTTACAATCTGCTATTTCAAATACTAGGTTGCCTTTAGCCACATTTTCATTATTCTGATTTCAGTGTAGCATGAGACAGATAAAGTTATCATCAAGTCCGCTCAGTAGCAGGTACCTTTTTTCCAAGAGGCTTTCTCGTCTCACAATCATAGATGTGGACTCTCCTCATTCTTCCCTCTGTAGAGTGTCTCTTAATATAAGATCATTCCTTTACAGATGTCTGGAAGAATGCCCCTTCTTCTTTATCCACAGAGGAACAATATGCCTAGAACTTCCAAAAATAATTTCAATCACAGCAGCCCACAAAAATCACCCCGTATTCCAAAATCTTAGGACACTTATTTGCTGATTGCTTACTTGCTAATTGTAGTTTTATCTCCCTTGTACTTTTCTTTTATTGTACTTTTATTATTTTTATTCCTGCCTATTTAGAGATGTTTCATGTGCTTAAGAGGTCTGAGCCTTTTCTGTGTCTCCAAACCTACACAATAATCATATTTTCATGTGCATTGATGTATCCATTTGCACATACATATACATTTTATGGCTTGCTTCAGGTACCATGTCTTCAGTATAGACCTGCAATCCACTCTGTCTTAAAGTTTTCTACCTCTTTCAAATCTCCCTTTAATCTGCCATTACCTTTTCCACTGTTAAAACTTTCCAGAACCTCTCTATGAGCGTCAGCATTGGGTATGTGTACTAAGTCTAGGTGGACATCTGCCCAGTAGGAAGAGCAGACACAGTCACAAGGGACAAGTCATGGGAAGAAACCAAAGTACTGCCCTTGAGATTTAAATAAGCCTCAGCTGGTGTTTTTACATTGGAATTAGACTATTTCTAAATTAGAGTCTTAGCCCCTAGGGCAGGATTGCCTTGTACAAGATAAACCAACATGTTTCTAGCAATTACACAAAATTCTAGTACCATGAAGCCAATGTTTAGAACACAAAAGATAGCCTAAAATTAAGGAAACTGGAAAAGGATAAGAAGAAAAATACGCAGAGAATGAAACAGCTGAAGTGGTGGGAGAGATACAGAAGCTGAGGCAGATAAGTGCTCACAAGTATCAAATTTGCAGCTGCCACTGGCAGGATAGGAACTGAAGAGATGCCATTATATCTGTCAACCAAGAGTTCCCTAATGACTAGACAAGCTTCACTAGACTAGTGAGAACAGAATCCAAATCAAGAGGCATGAGAATGAGAGGTGGAGAGATAAAGACATGGTTATAATATACGATTCCAAAAAGATTTGCAGTTTTGAAAAGAACAGAAGACTTGAAATGACAGCAGGACCAAGAATTTAGGACTGCTTTTACATAGAGGACATATGAGAGAATTTGTGGAGTCGAAGAAATAAATCAAAAGCACATTCAAGGGAGAGAAAGAATTAACTCCCAACCTGGAGAGGAAAAAGGACATCTTCTGTGTTTCAGTAAGTGAGGGAGGGAAAAAAGAGAACAAATACTAAGTTATGAGGAAAGGCAATGTGTTCCCAAGTGCCAGCTCTTTTTCTTCTGTGAGGGGAAGATAAGGCCTCTGCTCAGTAGTAAGGAACTAGGGCCATGAAAGACTTGAGGAAAGAGATGGACATCTGGAAGGTGCCTGGGAAGAAACCTGCAGTGCAGTGTGGAGAGACTAGTTTGAGGCTTGGCATGATTTGCAGTGGCAACTGGAAAGCGATTATCTCTAGAAGGGGCTTCCTAGGAACACAGGATGAGATATAGTGGCTTAGGGTTGGGGATGGGGCAAGCAGATGCATCGGTGGTTACTATGGAACAAACAGTGTGGTGGGAACGACTCTCTAGGACCTTTGGGTAGGGAAGAGACTCGAGGACAGTCTCCAAGTAGAGCCCAATAAGAGTTGCTGGTTTGTTCAGTGAGTGGAAAGACTAGAGAAGTTTGTCAAAGAGTGGGGTTGTACACTCCAGTCTTCAGAGTTGGCCAATGTCTGGATCAAAGCAAGATCTGGATTGGTTTGAGGGACCTTAAGATAAAAGCCATGACACTTAGAAAGGCACTGAACAGTAAGGCCAGGATGAGCTGCCAGGGGTGATGTGTGTGTGTGGTCTACGAATGGTAGGTAAACCATTAGTCCTGGGTGAGCAAAAGGGAGTGACCTAGAGACGATGGCAACAAGAGTGGGCTGTTGATGGCTTGACTGAACCGTGCAAGTCTCAGAAAAAGGCTCCACTGAATAATAGCCATGAGACAGGAAAAAATTAGGATTATTTATTCACCAATTTACTTTTAGTTCACAGCCTCTATCCCCCAACTGCCCACTGAACATCTCCTCTAGGATATACTTCTGGAATCATCATCTTCTAAATGAACCTTTCCAACGTACTCTTCTTCCTCCATTTCTTTAATTCTAGATAGACATTACCACTCATATGCGCAGCTGTTGTTAAAAAAAAAAAAGAATATTTCTTATTTCTTACCTTCATCACCTCTCCTTCCTCTCTACCCAGATTGAGTCCTTCCCTCCATTTGAAAGCACTGCTCCAGTAAAAGTTACAAAAGAAACCACCGCTAGGGTCAGACAGATCTGGTTTAAATCCCAGTTCAGCCCATTGATCTTGGGCACATAAATGTCCTACCTTAATTTTCTTCTTCTATAAAATGGTTAAAATACTAGTGTTCATCACAAAAAAAAATATTTAAGAAAATTAATTCATGTAAAGAAAATAGTATAGAATCAGGCATATAGTAATTGTCTTCAAAATTTCGAAGACCCATTAATTTTGGAACACTATTCCTCTTCTGACATATTGTCTATAAGGCTTATGACCATACTTCTTTCATACTTATTACGGATAAATTTCTTCAATTTTTTATGAATGCTTTATTATTAATATGCTAGTAATATTCACTTTGACTTACATATTATACCAAGTAATTTTAATTGTATGTGCTTTCTTACACACTTTGAATCATGTCCCTTAGACAATACCTAAAAATTTGTTTTGTTATTGGTAAATTTTTATTTAAAAATTCTCAATTCTTATTTATAAATACAACGAAGTCGCTGAAAAATCTTTAAGCATGCCTTTGTTTAAAAAAAATACATAAATTCTAAGCAAAATATCCTTACCAACATGTGATTTCTAGGCAGGTTCAAAATGACTTTTTTTTTAAAAAAGATTTATTTATGCATAGAAGCTGGGGTACAGGCCAGAGGCATGGGGCGGCGAGAGGGTTCACCAGAGACAGAGTGGGGAGCAGAACAGGCAGATCAATGGAAACACACTGCTGAGGGGAGCATTGGGAAAGGCAGGAGAGGTCTGGGGCGCCATGTGGGAATCTCCCCGGCTGGGTGTCAAACTCCCTATCACTACTGCCAACAGCACCACAGCGCTGCACTTAACCCGACTTTTTTTTTTTTTAATAAAATTTTATAATGGAAATCTATACTAGATGGGTTTTGAACACGGAGGAAAACAGACTGTTAGTGACTGTTGGCCCCTGGGCTTTAGTGGCCTCCCCCACCCCACCTGTCAAATCAACATTCACATTCTCTTCTTACTAATCCCTTCTTAAAGCTAAATTCTACTCCCCCTTAACCAGGGCAAAGGTTCAGAGTAAGAGGGAAAATAAGGACATTACAATCCCTGTCTAGTGAACGGCAACATTATTCCACTGCCTCCTATCTGCTATGCCATCATTATCAGCACCTCTTCCTCTTCCTGATTACCTTTCCCAGTCTCCCCAGACCATTAACTCTGCATCTGAGTACTTACATTACTGAGCACATGAATATGACTAGGCAAACATCCCATTGTGAGAACAGCAGGTAAATGGAGGCATTGGTATGTGGCTACTTTGCCAAAAGTTATTCAGTGAGGCACCCAAAATTCAATACTATTGATAATTGTATTCCATGAAGAGAGTCAAAAGCAGCTTTAGGTTAGGATTAAGATTTGTTGACATTTAATAGCAGATATCTGGTAGTAGATTCTCTTTTAATGAAGGTCCATTCTGTGGAAGAAATCTACTAGAGACAGCAAGGGGGAAAAATTAAGAGGATAAATGGCTATAATTTTTAGCCTTCCCAAATCTCCACATTCTACCCAGATAAGTGTGCACCTCCGTCCTTTGCTCATTCACTAATGATAGACTAGACGTCCATTATAGAAGTCAGCATTTTGCTCTGAACACTAATTACAGAAAATCCATTAATTGCATGAGAGCTGATTAGGAAAAGCAAAAGTAGTTATTTTTACATGCATGCTCACAAACAAAAATATCTAGGGGTTTGTAAATATTCATATATGCATCCAAAAAAGAAAGAAAAATAGTCAAAGGGACAACGTCTGGTCCATAAAGAAAATTGAAAAAGAAAAAAGCATTGGTTTAAAAACCCACACTGCTTCTCAGATCAAACAGAACTCCAAAACAGGTAGAAATGTCTTTGTTCACTCCCAAATATGGTACATCCCATAACAGAGACAAGGAATTACAGGCCAGTTGCAAAGTCCTGGGCTCTCATTTCCCAGTGTCCTAAATCTGTCCCCAGTCCAGGACAAGATGCTCGCAAGATGCATAATTATCTCCCGCCACTAGGGTAAGCACTATTCCTGGCCACTCTGTGGGTAGCACCATGGATGAGATTTTCTAATTCTCTTTGGTGATTTGGTTCTGTGTAAACTGAGATTTTTTTTCTTTCAGTATTTCAGTCAGATAAGCAGGAAAGGCCAGCTCCAGCCATGAGATAGAGCCAGTCAAGGTCAATGTCAATTCCTCTTCTATGCAGTGTCATCTACTTTTTCCCTGCTGCCTTTCCTGACACTGTCCTTATATTTTTATCTGATTATCAAATACCTAATGAGAGACACTTTGGCAACCTCTGGTGCTCCCTCAATAGCCCTAAAGCCTCTCAGCATAAGGAATACCAAGAATATTCTGCAAACTGTCCTTGAAAGGCCAGGCTCAGCCCCTTGGCTATGAACCACAGAGAAGTACCTCCCATGGGTATTTTTGAAGGTGAGGTTGAGACCCAAGCCACCTTTCACCAAAGGCAATACCAGCAAAGGGAACTTGCCTGTTACCAATTCTCTAATTCTTGGCCTTGCAGTGTACCCACAATATACTCTAACACAGAAAGGGAGAGGCAAACCTTGTCATTATCATGTGGAGGGTGGTGAAATAGAAGGTTAAAAGAATTGTCTAAAATGAATTCAACCAAGCAGTGTTGTAGCTGGAAAGTAGATCAGCTGACACCTGTCCCCAGTTTTATAGGTCATAGACTCTTTGTAAGTTTAGAACAGAGTTTTACTTGCCATAGTCCTCCTTGAAAGCTTCTATTTACTTTCTCAAACTGTGGATACCAGTGGAGAGGTACCAGGTGTGCATTCCAGACACTCATACAATACACACAAACTCAGCGGTCTGCCTATGTTGGCTACATAACCCAAGAATTTCTAAGGTTTTAGAACAAGTGAAGCATTAGGGAGAGTAGGCTCTGAAGTAAAAGGAAATCTCCATACTCATGCAAAGACAGATTAAAAACACCCTCTTCATTATTACAAATAAACTAACACTTTATTTTGTGCTCTTTCAAACGGCTTTCCTCTCCCCCTGTATCTTCATTAAATAAATGCAAACACATGTGTTTAGAAATAGGTAGGTGTAAAAGAACATTCTGCACAATTATAGCTAGGCTGCTACTGATTTATTTCATATGCACACATATCTGGGGGGTATTAATTCATGATGACAGCTGAGCATGACAAATGTAACAGTACACAAGTTGGAATGCAGGAAAAAATGCAAGTACAAACCCCCGCATATGAACAGGCATACATGAGTTTTCCTTCAACACACACGTGGCCTCACTTACGGGAGCTTCACCACATCGATAAACCCCAAACACAAACAACGGAGGTTCGGCTCCCACAAGCTGCCCCCACCCTTGCAGCCGTGCTCATCTACAGGCAGGGATTCTCGCGCGTCCCCGGGCACTCGCCCTCCCACCGGCATCCCACTGAGCGAACACACGCGCACCACGCCGGTCCCCGCGCCCGCCCGCCCGGGAGGCAGTGGCTCCCGGGGCTAGGGGCAGGGCCTGGGGGGGCGGGAGCGCCGCGGGGCTGGGCCTGGGCGCCCGGGGAGGGGACGAGGGGCGGGCGCGGGGCGGTGCCGGGCTCACGTGGGCTGGCGGGAGCAGCTGAAGGTCCGCTCCGGAGCCTGGGTTGTCCTCTCGCGCGCGGCGCTGGCCGGGGCGGCGGCTAAAGAGGTGGAGGAGGCGGAGGAGGAGGAGGAGGAGGAGGAGGAGGAGGAGGAGGAAGGCGGCGGTGGTGGCGGCGGCGGCGGCGGCGAAAGAAGAGTGGAGGACGGAGGCGGCGTCGGACTGGAGCCGAGCGGCGGCACGAGCAGCCCGGGGCGCTGTCGTGAGCTCGCCCGCTGGGCCCCCACCACAGAGCTACACCCTGCCGTGCCCAGCCCTGCCCGCGTCCGTGCCCCCGCGGGGAGCGCGCCGGGGCTGCCCCCCGAATGACGGGCGGAAGGTTCGACTTCGACGATGGCGGCACCTACTGCGGCGGCTGGGAGGAGGGCAAGGCGCACGGGCATGGCATCTGCACGGGGCCCAAGGGCCAGGGCGAGTACTCGGGTTCCTGGTCGCACGGCTTCGAGGTGGTCGGAGGCTACACCTGGCCCAGCGGCAACACCTACCAGGGCTACTGGGCGCAGGGCAAGCGGCACGGGCTGGGGGTGGAAACGAAGGGCAAGTGGATGTACCGGGGGGAGTGGTCACATGGTTTCAAGGGTCGCTACGGCGTCCGGCAGAGCCTGTGCACCCCCGCACGCTACGAGGGTACCTGGAGTAACGGGCTGCAGGACGGGTACGGCGTGGAGACCTACGGGGACGGAGGTGAGCGGCGTCGCAGGCGGCTCGGCTGCTCGGAGAGAGTGCGGTGGGCTTTGCACAGGCTGCGGGAAAACGGGGAGGACGCGCGGCGCACGTGTCCGGAAACCCGCCAAAACACCTGGGAAGACTCCCACCCACCTGCCGCGCCCGCCCTCCCCCAAAGGGTGCGTTAGGACGCGACTAGTGTGCGAGGGTTTGATCAGACCCGGTTCTTGGAGCAGGCGGTGTGTCCACACCCGCGGGAGCAAGGCGTGAATGTACCTGGCCGGCGTCCGCGCCTCACTGCCACCAGGAGGGAGCGTCGCCCGGGAGGGTTGGGCTGGAAAGAGGACGCTGTCACTTGAGCCCGTCACATTACGTTCCTGATCCCTCCTCCCGGCCGGGTTTGAAATTGCCACTCCTGTAGTTAGAGCGAACGCCCTGAGCCGGTGAGGCTGGCTGTGGGTGCTTGACCGCTCCCGGGATTGGTTTCACGTGGAGTCGTATTTCGCTTCTGGTCCTCTAGTCGCCTAAAGATAGCAGCCAGAACCCCATAACTAAGATGTTGGGGAATTGTACCTTATTTGGGGTGCATTTGAAAACATCGTGGTTATGGAAGAGGAGAGACCACCTCATGCAGGTGGGGTCCAAAGGTTATGGGATTTACCTTCATAGTTTCATTCGGTTCCTTAAAGCATTGGTTTTCTATCAAAAGAATGCTAGTCTTTGCCGACCTGGAGATCTCTGGACAAATCATTAGGAAAACATCCTAGAAATGAATTGTACTTCAAAAAAAAAATACAATTGAACTGAAAGAAGGTATGTTCTATAGTTAAGTTAGCTACTTTTATTCCTGAGAATGACAGAACTGATTACTGATTTACACTAAGATGTATGAGCTAAAGAGTTTGCTAGCTGTGAGCAAAATTCATTTTATTTTAATATTTAACCGTATTTGCAAGAGAAATTGTGTGTACAGAATTCCTTTGTTTTAATTTAGAAGTATACATTATGAAAACAGGTGTCAAAACCTCATGAATTTCCTTGTGAACAGCTGAGAAAGATGAATGGCTTATGCTTTGGCAAAATATATTTTCTGATAATAAGTGGTCATATTTAATTGAAAAGTGTTTAGGAGGCTATGTCACCCTTTGGAATTAGAGTTGGAGGATATTAAAAGGATCCAATTAACAGTTTCTCTAGCCCACTGCAATCCCAGTTATGCCTTTGCTTATATAAATGCTTATACAATTTGTACACTTCACTTACTCTGAACACTTGAACCGTGTTTCAAATGCAAAACAGAATGGCAGAATTTGCTAAAAGGACATCCTTTCGTCCTACAGTATAAACAAAGGATATGGTTCTCATGGATTAAAAGAGAGGGGAAAAAAACTTTCTCTAGTACTTTGGTATGGGCTGCATGAATCCCGAGTTCCACAGTGGTTAATTAGGGCCCTAAATGTTCTGAATAGTCTTAGAGTGCCTTGGTTGACAGTCCTATAAACACATTAGCTTGTGACTGAATTTTATTAGAGGTCCCAGCTCTGCAATATAACTAAGTTCCATGCTCAAAAGTAGAATGCAAAATTTGTTTTTTAAATGTGTGCCTTATTTTATTACCTTGAAAAGTTAAAAATAAGTTTCTTCTTGAAAGTTACTAGTCATGAAACAATCCCTTGGTTTAAAGTATGTATTATACCTAGTAATCAAAACATATATATATAGTAAAGATTGTCTATGTATGTGTTGTAGAGACTCAATAGGTATCCAGGATGACTTTAATGAACAATCTGCCTTCCTTTTTAAAACTAACTTTAAAAAAAATTTAAAATTTGGCTTCACCATAGGACTGTGGTTTTCTTTTCCTTCCAAAAAAAAAAAATCGAGTATGCTACCAATCAGGAGGGGAGAAAGCCTCTTAAAAATAACTGTTGAATGAAACTACTCTGTGCTAGTTGATTTTCTGCTTTCTTCCACATGTCTTTCCACTTACTTAGAACAGCCTTAATCATAAACTGGAGGTTTAAGTAGAAGTGTATTGTTATAACTTATCTCATACAAGGATTTTGGACAAAGTAGAAAATATACCTTTCCTATTCTTTAGGAGTTGTTTAACTTGTTGTTTTCCCTCCACACCAACACATGCCCATCCCTGTACATCCTTTGTCAAGTTTAGGGAGAATCTGATTCCATCTATTTTGCAGTGCCATTAAACTGGAGGAGGAAGGACGTAGTAATTCCACATGAGAAGCATCACTTCATTTATTAGTGATTTGTGTGTGAAGTGTTGCTGACATAGAAACCCATGGAATATTAAGAATAAATTAGTACCATACTCATGAAACCCAAGTCTGGGTACCCAGAATGCTTTGTGTAAATTGCTATCTGCTGCACTTCATTTGCCTCACCTGTCCTAAAACTATTGAAAAGATCTCAGAAGTCACATTGTTTTGTTAACTATTTGCATACTTGCATACACCTTTTCATAGGATGTAACTGTAAGTTTGGCAGAGCACAGTTTGAATTTGGTGCTTGTTCCGAACTACACGGCTTTCACTACAAGACTGCCATTAAAATGGTTATATCTTGAAAATCAGCTCCCAAGTGAAAACTCATAGGACATAATTTAAAAGAAACCCATAAAAGTAATTGAAGCTTGTGAAATATCAAGAGGTGCAAATTAGAGCTTTATTTAAGCAACAGTGGAACCTACTTGCTTCAAGAAAGGCCTGTTTTCCAGGTTCATTGATTAAATAAAGTAAATATTTTAAATTTGAAGTGAACTAGCAGTTTGACTGTAAATTGGTTTCTAGGAACTTCTCCATACACAGAGATTTAATAGAATAGGAGGAATGTGACCCCCATTCCCTAGCTGATAGTTAAGCAGAGACCGAACTTTCTAATTACTGCTGTTGCTTTAAACTGCTTAGATTTTCAGCAGTACTTCTTTGGAAAGTTGAAAGACTTGTCTTACTTGTAGAGATAGCAGTGTAAGGAAACTAGGTTCATTTTCTTTCAGTGCTAAATATTTACTATGCTTGCATTTTAAAAGCGTCAATACTTATTGATGTCAAACAGCACCTTGGAAATTGTTCTGGCAAATTAACTTGTCATTAAGTAGAAAAGTTAAAAGAAAATGATAATAGCATTTTTCGTTTATTTGAACAAACAAAATATTTAAAACTAAGCTGACTTGTTTTAATACACATAAGTTAGGCTATATAATATTTATCCTAGAATTTAAATTTGATTTATATGGGAAAGGAAAAATCAAAATTGAAATTTCCTAATAACTCAAAATTGTCTTCCCTGTGAAGGTAGTCATGGTGTTTGGAAGTGGCTAATATTTAGTAGGAAACTTCTTAACCTGAAATGTTCTTTAAAACTTACCCATTGGGAAGTCTCCTTTTGGGAAAGCTATTGCCCACCCACCTCAGAAGGTCATAGATGAAAGATTAAGGTTTTCTCATCTACCCAGAACATGACATTCACATATCAGACTCTTAGTATTTCATTGTCACCGTGCTAGTATATGCATATGACATTAATATATCAGAATAAACAGAAAGAGAAGGTAGTTTTCAAATTAGTTAAAACTTTTTATTTTGGAGCCATCAGGGTTTTAATTTGTAAATGCAGCCCATGTTATTGACACTGTGATATAAAACCACTAACATTATTGCTCAGTATTTAATAATTGTGTGCCACACAATGGAGATCTGTGTGTGGCAATAGAAAATGAAAACAGCAACGTATATCTACATAATCTGAAACTGAAAGAAGTCTAGAGAGAGTGTAGTCATGATTTTTACAAAATGGAGAATAACTGTGAGTAAGTAATACAGAGTAATGACATCTTAAAATGTCCACATTTCTTCTTGTAGGGAATACAATAATTTAAAACTTATCTCTAATTAAAGGGCTTGATTTTGAAAAGAAAATTCTAAGTCCCCTAATCTTACATTCAATGTTTCCTAATATTTTTAAAAGTGTTATCAGTTAATTTTCTAAATGTCATTACTAATTTTATTTTAAAAAAACTCACTGCAAACAAATACTTTATATTTGAGATTATCCTATTCCTTAAAGGACATAATATTCATTGGAAAATGATCTGGTGTCAACAAAGTTTGAAGGGACACCGTCAAATACTGCTGAGTTGAATTCCATACCATTAAGAGTGGAAGCTTTCCTCTGACCTTATCTCAGCTTTTAGTACCCAGGGTGAGTGCTCTTTTTCGCCATCATAGATGTTTACTATAAGTCATCAAACACCTGCAGACCACTGGCCTCAAGCCATGAGTCTGGAAAATTTTGTGTCCTCTCAGGAGGTAATTCCTGCCCTCAGAATGCTTCTAGTTTGTGATTGACAGTGTGGTGGCAGAGGCTAGGGAAATCTGAAGAGAATGACCAGGCGAAAGCAAAATTTTCTTAAGTCATATGGGACAAAGATTGACCTTTTCACTTAGAAACACGAAATGTTAAAATAAATTGCCCCTTTTTAGCACTCGTTTCCTGTATTTAGGCTAGATACTGTGTTTTGAAATCAGTCTTAGCCCATCTAAATAATAAGCCTAAATGTTAGTTTTCCCTATCCCAAAAAAAGATGAACATGGTAAAAAGAAAATTTAAGACAATTTATTTAAAGACCTGTGTCCCAAGTATTTGTTGATATCACAAATAATTTTAACTCTCTGAGCTTGTTGGAATGGTGTACTGACAGAGCTAAAGGTCAGTTTGTGTTTTTCAGTTAAATTAGTAAAGTTAGAATAAAATTCACAAATAGAATTCTTCATCTATCTTCTTAAGAGGGGTTTTTGAAGTGTTGGGCTTTCAGGAGAGAATTTGTTTTCTAATGACCATAAAAATGTTTAAATGAAAACTACCAAGTTATTGGAAAATCCAGTACAATTACGTTACAGCCATAGATAGAACATTATAGGGGAGGAATTCATACATGGAGCGACTTGGAAATGTGCAGCGTTCAGCCTGCCCGCTCTGCATGCCGGGGTCTCCCAGTGGCTGGCCCGGCACTTGCAGGTGATCATTGAAAATACCCCTTTGCCCCCCATTCACGGTGTTTCTTGTGGTCTCTCCCAAGGTACCTACCAGGGCCAGTGGGCCGGCGGCATGCGACATGGCTACGGCGTGCGCCAGAGCGTGCCCTACGGCATGGCCACGGTGATCCGGTCCCCGCTACGCACCTCCCTGGCCTCGCTGCGCAGCGAGCAGAGCAACGGCAGCGTGCTCCACGACGCAGCGGCCGCAGCTGAAAGCCCAGCGGGTACCCGCGGTGGCTTTGTGCTCAATTTCCACGCAGACGCCGAGCTCCCAGGCAAGAAGAAGGGTGGCCTCTTCCGAAGGGGCTCTCTTCTGGGAAGCATGAAACTTCGCAAGTCTGAATCCAAGTCTTCCATCTCAAGCAAGCGCAGCTCTGTCCGCAGCGACGCGGCAATGAGCAGAATTAGTTCTAGTGATGCCAACTCCACAATCAGCTTTGGCGACGTAGATTGTGATTTTTGCCCCGTGGAAGACCACGTTGATGCCACCACCACGGAAAGCTATATGGGCGAGTGGAAGAACGACAAGCGCAATGGTTTTGGCATTAGCGAGCGCTCCAATGGCATGAAGTATGAAGGAGAGTGGGCAAATAACAAGAGGCATGGATATGGCTGCACTGTGTTTCCTGACGGCTCAAAAGAAGAGGGAAAGTACAAAAATAATATTCTGGTCCGTGGAATAAGGAAGCAACTTATACCCATACGAAATACAAAAACTAGGGAGAAGGTGGACAGAGCAATTGAAGGTGCACAGAGGGCTGCTGCCATGGCGAGAACCAAAGTGGAAATAGCAAACTCAAGGTATGTAAATGCTGGGTGGATGGCTTTGCTGTGTAGTTCAAAACAGTGGAATACCAAATGTTAGTGTTTGTCAGACTGTTGGTGACCTTACTGCATAGGTCTTACAACTGCCCAATCAAGCTGGAAAATGATGAATCCAATAGAATGAGAGTCAGAAATGCACTGTTCTACTACCCAGCATCAGTAACTGTTGAAGGCACATTGAGGTCCCCTTCCTGTTATAAAATACTTCCCCAATACTTCATGGCATCCACGCAGATCCTGTGTACATTTTCCTGAGTCCAGATTTTTTTTTTTTTATGTAATTGAACTGGAGCCACAGAGTACACTGTGCTTTGTGTATCGTAAAGAAAATATCCATCCACATGGAAGCATAGCTAGTATAGATAAGTCCCTTTGTTCTAATAGTAAAGTTGCAGGTGTGTATAAATCCCCCTGGAATTTATCCTAATTTATGAAATTCAAATTCTGTTTATTGATGACTTGTAGGTGAAATTGGTTTTTGAAAACACTACAGAGATCTAGATATGGCAGAAGTGGGAAGTTATATGACAAAATATACCATGTGTTCTTTATAACCACAGCACTCACCTGCATGGGAAAGGGAGAGGAAGTGAAGTTCACAAGAATGGCCACATTCTATGCAGGAAAGATTAGATTACTGGTGTATTAAAGGAAAGGGGTGGAGTGGGGGGAGAACCTGACATGGACAGATGGGACTGTCTCTGTTCCGAGGTTGGAAGAAAGTAGAGCAGTAGAGAGGGGATGGAATGAGTAGAAGAAAGCTGGTGCCTGATAGGCTGAGAAGTGAGGTGCATGTGGGCACAGGACTGTGTGCTTGAAGTTTTGCCATTAATAGCTGGATTCAGGGATCCAGAGAGAGGTGTGGAAAATCTGTTGGGAATAGAATTTTATTGGGGATAAATGTTGCATGTTAGACAAGAAAGTAAAAGAGATAGTTATACATGGAAAGTTTTATTTTTAGGCTTAATTTAAGAGGTTCTGATTGGCCAGTTTTGTGTGACTTGAGACATACATTTAATGTAGGGTATTAAAAATCCTTTTCCTTCTTCAGTAATATTCTTTCATAGATCTGAACTTCCTTTTAAAGCCACAAAATATTAGTATGTCTTCAGGTTTTAATTTTTAGCATTGAATTAATGAGTCCCTTTTTTTTTTTATTTGAACCAAAGCAAATTTCTGGTATTTGAACTTTTCATCTACGAAAAAAAAAACAAACAGTGATTTGATATGATTTATCTTAATACTTCTGGAATATGATGTATGTTTGTTTTTAATGCCCCTTTTGATGAGACTGTTTACTTCTGAGTGTCTGAAAACACTAATTGGAAAATAGAAGAGGTCTTATAACATTTTTAGATACATCAAAAGCCTTCCATCTTTATCCTAAACTAACACTGTTTTAAAGTTAATATTCACTGTTAACACAAACCTTCATAAAATACCTTTTTGCCAACCATCTTTTTAGATCATAGTTTTCTCTGATTATCAAGCCATGCTTCTATATTTTTTATTTGCTTGTAGATAGGATACTGGCACATCTTTCCCACCAACTTCTCTGACCCTGGGCTCTCTTCTCCAGGAGGTGATATTATGTTTCATTAACCTAACCTCTCCTTTTAAGTGCACTCCTGAGTTCTTCCTTTTTTTTTTTTCCACCTCATAATAAACTGGTTACTAGAAGCAGTTCAGTCTTGGCAGATGAAAAATGAACCTTTGCAGGAAGTTATAGTAAATGTCTGTGCTTGCTTTAATAGTTCACTTTATTATTAAATTGGAGGAATCTGCATAATGATAGGGAACTCTTTGTGATGCAGATACAATCTTTGATTATACTAGAATCAAAACTCTTACCTAAGTTCTAGCTGTGTTCTCGCTGTTGAAAGTCTTTTGGAGATAATATTACGTAATATGGAATGCTATCTAACACAGTTTATAATCAAGAAATGTTTAGCTTATTGTGTTACACTTTTAGCCAGTTAACTTCATAAAGATTTTACTTAGCGGCTTAAAAAATGCTTAATTCGTTATGCTAACTGAAATAAACCAGTCACAGGACAGTAAGGCATAATTTCATGTATGAAGTATCTCCAAATGGTCAAACTATAAGAAAGAGAGAATAAATTGGTGGTCACCAAGGATTGGAAGAAGGAGGAAATTGGAAATTGCTGCTCAACAGGAGTGAAGTTGCTTTTATGAATAAAATACGGAGAGCTGCTGTTGACCCTAGGAGCTATAGTTAACATTATGCACCTAAAAATTTGTTAAGGGGGTATAACTTACGTTAAGAGTTCTTACCACTGTAAAAAGAAAAATATTGTTTGAATGATACAACAGATAAAAGAGTTAAAATGTTCAACGTTTTATATTTTTCTTAATTTCATCCTTTAGTCCCCTTTTCAGATATTTTGCCTTAATGAATACTTAAGATACAGAATTTGGCAACTTTATTTTGTAGAAAGTAACTGAAGGACTGACATGTCCTTTATAATAGCTAGTTTAAAGTTCTATATCCTCTTTTAAAAAGTGTTTAAAGAGAGGACTCTATAGGGGCTTGGAAAATGCTGCCTGTGGGGGGAAGAACTTCTAGCTCTTTATTATTGTCATAAACCATGGCCCTTTATAATGCCTATCTGTTCACTCCTTTGTGCCCGTCTAGCTGTTGTTGTTACTAATGGTTTTGTTTTTCAAAATACCAGAAGCTTAAGAACATAAAGTGACACTATTCCCCTCCTCCTGCCCAGGTAATGGCAGAATAAGAAATCACTGGTTCACAGTTAGCAACCAAGGAAGATGATCAAATTGACCATTTCAGTTTTCCTCCCAGGTAGTATTCATTATCTTTCTATCACTGTTATTTCTTATACTGTAGAGATTTTTGTTTCTTAGGTCCCGGGAAGATGAATCCCCTTTTGTTCCTTCAGCCTATTTTATCTAGTAGCAAAGCCTCACGTTAGCTCTCAGGGAAAATAATTGCATCATCCAGATTTGTCTCCACAGGGAACTCAGGAGACATGGAACCAACCATCTTTGCGCCAAAGACTCACAAAAACTTGGTAGATCTGAGGAGTTTTCCTTTGCTTCCTTGAAGTAAGATAAGAGGAGTGATCTTTCTCCTGAGCAAACACACAGGAGTCCTATTTTTGAAGGTTTATTATGGGCCCTTGTTTAATTCATAAAGGTTAGGGAATATGGGGATGATTTAACAGCAGATAGAAATAACACAGCAGATACTGAATTAGGAGCTATCGATATTTTATTAACCAGTTAGCAGTTAAAAGTTTTAAGTGATGCCAATAACTTTTCTTTAGGCTTTTGTTCAGATCCAAAAAGTGCAATATTCATGAGTTAACAAAATATTTGACTCCCCTCTTCTTGGTCCTGGGGTAAAAATCATCTGGAATTGTGAAAGTATGCTTAAACTTGCTTTTTGAGAAAAGTTCAAAAGATAGGAGAGCAACTCTGAATACTTCAAGCCACTCACTTTCAGAAGCAAAGAGACTAGGATTCTACCCAAGATCACCCCACTCTTCCACTCATTTAATTACATTTCTCTTCTGGGGAAATTACATTTTCTTTACCCCATCAACTCTTGTCTCCAGTAATTCCTTAGAAGAGATGTTCAAATTACTGTTCCTTGAAAAATACATATTAAAGGAAGAATTTTGAGATGAAGGCATTTGGTTGAAATAGCAAATACGAAGTGGCTCTTAGAGAACCACACATCTGTACAAATGAATAGATAATCAGCAAGGGGTGCGGACAGAAGAACTTCCTATAGTCTGCGCCTTAGAAGAAATAAGTATGCCAAAGGATGAAAGATGGGTGTTGAAGAGGATGGGAGCAAACTGGCCTAACCTATTTGAGAACCACAGGTTTCCGGCACTAGCTTTGTGGCATCGGACAGATTAAAAGAAAGAAAATAAGTGGGAGGTTGGAGAGGAATGGAATGACTAACGCTATTGGCTGACCTGGTGGCCAGCCCCTGGAGGCTCAACTTCCCATGCTTGGCTGTGCAGCTTCCAGCGCCACTGTGAAGTTTCCGTGCTGCAAGTGGCCAGCCAGTAGGATGGGGTTGTTCTCTTGCCAACCTCTCTCCAATTGTTAGTGTCACTTCAGGTGGTAGCAGCAGCCCCCAGAGGGGGACTGTCAGGAGGGAACCTTCTGCCGCCCCGCCCAGCCCTCTGTGCTTGTCACACCGTAGCTGCACAGGGGCATGGAAGCGGCCAGATGGAACGTGGAGGGCCTCAAGCTCAGAGGATCTGTGTGCAAGTGAGCTTGTTGCATCTGTTTTCAGAACAAGAGGTTGGATTCCATGTCTGCCAATTTTGGACTAAAATTTTAAAAAATGGCATATACTTTCCCAGTAGGGTTTTCGAAAACTATTTCTGTACTTTTCTTTAGAATGTCTGCATTACAGTGTCATAGCACTCTCCTCCTTCCTCCACATCCAGACTGATTCAGCCGCAGCCTCTTCGCTTCAGTTCTGAGGAAAGTCTTTGCTCCCTCTACCAGGAGCACTTCGGAGATCCCTGCCAGCCCTGCAGGCTCCTCCATTTACACAGAAGGTCTCCTCTAAACAGCAGAGTTTTCCTGACCTCACATCCTCCATACCATAGCCACCCACCCCATCAAATCCCTCCACTAGCCTGAATTGTCATCATATCCCAGTATGTTTGTTTAATATCTCTTCAACTAGGTTGGAAAGCCTGACCCTAAAGGCGCCTTTGCTTCCTTTTGTGTACCCAGTAGCTAGCTTAGATCAGGGCACTTTAGTAAAAGCTCGTGTAAATATTTATTCGTCAAACAAGTGAATTAAATTCTCCCTACTTAGGGTGTCAACACTGCCAGTGCTTCTAATTCCATTTTGCTGAACATTTATAAATAGTTTTAAGGAAGGAAACTTAGCTGTAATAATTAAGCATGCTATAATCTGATAATAGTCAAGGAACTGAAGAAAATGGAAAATAATGGAAAGGTCTCTGTTAAGGGTCCTCTTTTTCTTGGTTAAGCCAACATCTTTAAAGTGTCTAAAACAAGGCATGGCCATAGTTTAAAGCTTCTGGTAAAGTCATACTCTTAAACCCATTCTTTATAGGTACTGAGTTTGTGCAGTGATGTATGTGAACTTAACAAATATGGAAACTCCAAGAAGTTAATTTATACAACTGTGGCAACTGACTTATCCTACATCCCTGACATTATCAAAATACATGATGTCAGAATATTTGAACTTACTGAAAATCAAATTTGCTGAATGTTCAGCTATCTCTGTTTCCTTTCAGGAATTTTTCTTGTCCTGCCATTTTGGGGAGTCATTTTTCTTAAGATCAAATAATAATATTCAGTGAAAGAGCCTCTCACAAGTTTACTTGACTTGATTCACACTTTGCCTATTCATAATTAAAACCCAAAGTCAGTCATGAGTCAGTGCATATTTATGGATTAAATTAAATTTTATTATTACCATTGGTGGTGGGCTACCCAAGGGGAATACAAAATGTAAAAGACATAAATAACAATAAAAATATATATTAAAAAAAATTTTATTATTACCAATTTTAGGGGGAAAAAGTCAGTTTCTACCAAGTTGTGGTAAAGAGCCAGGATCTAAAATTCTTAAATTCTGCTAAACAGAAAAATTTTTCTCTTCTGAAATTTTAATCATAGTTTCTCTGTATCTGTATTTTCTGTAATGTTAGTGGTCATATCATGTCTTTGAAAACAATTTTAGATGACCTTCTCTATGAATGTCTTGTTTCTTCTGTTAGGATTCTGGTTAATTTCTGGTTATTAGCATAAGTGACTTTTGCAAGAATATGGATTCCTTAAAATGTTTTGTACATCATTTTAATGAAGAGCTGTTAAGTAGGTAAAGCAATTTTAAGCAAAAATCAACTCAGTTGTAGGAATGTACAACTAAGGAGAACTTTGGTTATTTTCACTAGCCATATCTCCTGTTTGTCCACATCTCTCTTTGCTGCTTTTTCTGCTTGTTACCAGTCAGCCCTTCTGCAGACATATCCCAGAGGCCTGGTTAAAACACTCAGGGTCACAGGTACAGAAAAGTTACTGTGAATGGGACTGATATTTACCTGTTTCTTCACAGAGGGTTGGTATTTGGTTTGGGTTTTGTTTTTCAGAGAAAACATTTTTATTTCCAGATTTGGCAGATCCCAAATCTGTGCTTCAAAGTTTGAAAGTTACCTGCTTTGGGGAAAAAAAAAAGCCTTCAACTTCACCTTGACGATCATTAAGATATTTGGTAAAGTTCCACTAAACTGAGTCCATTAAACTGAGTTATATTAGTTTTTATTGTTGTTTCCTATCTACTTTCTCTACCTCAACCTCTATATAATGTTTAGAATCAGAAAATTGGAAAGAGATTTCTGTGAGAGGAAATCTGGAAAAGTGTAGTAAATTGCCTGGCATCCACTAAGCTCTCAACAAAATGTTCCTTCTTTCTCGAGGGGGACTTCACAGTCCTCTCTTTGAGTGGTGTCCCACAGTGTCTGGAAGAAAGAGAAAAGGCTGATTCTGCCCAGTGAACTGGGTCTGAGGATTTTACCTGCATCGCTGAGAGAAACCTCTTCACTCAGTAAGAGTGGAGGTTCATACGTCTCCCTCTTACTTTTCTGCCTGTTCAGTACACAAAAGGGTGGTTGAATAGCATGGTTGTCACCGGGCTTTGTAAACCGTAAATCACATAGTTGACTTAATGTCTCAGAAAATGTGTTCAGCCTACAAGTCCTAGTCTGGAAAATGAAAGCTGGTGGAAAACGCCAAAGTCAGACTGGGATAAAGATGGAAGCAATAAGGGAAGGGAGGCCTGTGAAGCAGAATCAGGGATAAGCACCAGCTGGGCATTGGAGGCACCCAGCTTGACCACCTGCATACAGACAGGAGTGTGTGTCAGGGCTCACCCATGCCCAGCCTTACATTTTGTGAAGCCAATGTACTGTCAACAGGCAGTTTTATTTTTTAAGACTGAAAGAAGATAAATAGGAAATGGCATGTCTGTTTATTCTAGTTATCCTGGGTTACTATTTTGAAAACAATGCAGCGTAGTAATGCTTTTAATCTTTATATTGCTTAGGTATATCAGCGTAGGTCATCATTATCCTTTATATGTACTACAGTTTTTGTATGACACATAAAAATTTTAAATACATGTTTTCTCCTCTTAACCAAAGAATGCCCACTGCCAGTGGGGCAAAGTGAGCAGCATGCTCTGATATGCCCCACATTCTTCTGCAGGCTGTTTAAAGTAAGACACTTCTGTCTGTCCAGGGCCCAGGGCTTCTCAATGGACTGAGCAGTCACTGAGAATTCCATGTGTGGGTGTGCAGAGGGAGCAGCTGAAACCAGAAAGATAACCCAGGCATCTGCTGTGTCCTGCCCCCAAGCAGGGGATTAAGAATGGCAGTCCAGAGGCATAACTGGGGAACACAGAGAAACTCCTTCCCCCACTTCCTCCCATCAGCCCTGATGATGTACCACCTCTCCACTTAACAGGTCATTGCCCATAACATGGGGACATACTGTTTTGTGAGAACCTTGTACAATGTTCTGAGGTTATCTTGTTTCTAAAGAGGTCTCTTCAAAAAACTCTCCGGCCTTCCCAATTCAGACCCATTCAGAAACTGTGAGCACTGAAGTGGGCATGTGTGTAATGATTAACAAGTAGGCTCAAGGCATATAATGAAAATTAGTCTGAGGCCAAATATTGGTAGGGTCACATAGTTATCAAGACTTTGAGGCCATTAAAAACATACTTTTTTAAAACCTGAATCATATAGGCATGGCTCTTCGTTTTGATGAATTAGGGGGAAGATACTGTGTATAGTGTGAGTGCCATCGAAGGTAATACTCAGTTCTGCAGAGACCTACTTGGTGAAAACTGACCGTGAGGACTGGAGGAAAAAGAATTTCAGGGTGATCACAAGCTAGGTTTTTGGGACATAAGTTGAGCTTGTTTTAACTGTTGAAATCTGAGTTTGCGTAAACAGTATAAATTTCAACTGACTATACCCTATTTAGCTCTGAAATGTAACATTTTCCTAATTCTGTAAATATGAAGAATTCAAGCAGCAATTTCTGTGTGGTATTTTTGCATTTCTAATGAAAACAACCCTACTATACAGTATTATCTGGAAAGCCAGAGGTGTGGTTGTCTTCATGTTCTGTCCATGTGCCCCCAGTGAATGTTAGCTTTGCCCTGGAGGAACTGTTTGAGGGCAGCAGACAGGGTTGTGTGTGCTGGGAACATAGCTGTAGACTCCTCTGACCAGCAGCTGCCAGGGGGCCAAAGTGCCCAGCTCACAACTTTCCATTATGGATTAAGCTGACTCTGCCAATCTCACTTTACTCAAGACACCAAGCTGGACGCTTGCAAGGCTAGTGCCTTGCAAATCTTTGAGATGCTTTTCTTATTATAGATGAAATATGAACATTGTGTTTAGGAACAGGTTCCAACAAATGCCAAAGGTATTTATGTAAGTCATTCAGCTTTAGTACAGCCGCCCCTTGAGAATAAAACCAAATAAGCTTTTAATAATTTTGCCCTTCTGCTTCAGTTGGTGTTTCACATTTATTTGTATAATATGCTCAATTCAAAATAAGCTGCTTTATCAGAAATTTAATAAGTAAGGAGTCAAGATTGCCTCCGAAATGGGACAATTCTTTGAAGTCATATCTTTCCATGGGTGCCAAAAGAAATTTAATTCAAGCCAACTATATTAATTCACTTTCTAGCATTTTTTTAAACAAGTTGGTTAATTTTATTGTATTTTTGTTTTTAAAAATTTTACATTTTGTCAAGTCCCTAATTTTCTACATGGATGTGGGAACTTTTTTTTAAATGAGTATTTCAAAATTTCATACATTTACTTCTGTCCAGTAGGGGAAAGGTTCTTAATACATGAGAGGAATCTATTAGTCAAAACATGTTGAAGAGGTATCCAACAGGAGCTAGCAGTTTAGGGTTCAAGAGAACAAGGAAGCATCATACAGTGCACTTACCCACACTCCTCCCCAGCCCTGGGAAGGTGTGCGCACCCCTCTGGCTCATTCAGAAATTGGGGAAATTAGCGGTGGGCTGGGAGGTGATCATGCAGTGATGTAAATGCCCTGAGAGGGCGGTCCCTATAGCCCGGTCTGTCATCAGCTAACACTCTGGCCTGGATTCACAGAAAAGATACTCAGTTACAAGAAACCCTATTTAATAAGCCTTGGTTTCTATCTCAGTGAAATATTAATTTGAATGACTCTTTGTAACATCAGTCGATTATATACTATGTAAATGTAAAATTATGATTAGGACCCGATCTTACTCATCAGACTGGACCTGTTGGATGATTGACTCCTTGCTGGGAGCTTAGGTAGGTCCTAGAGTGATCTTAATCAGAGCCTGGGGGTAGAGCAGGATTCTTTTTATTTCTTTTGAGGTAACATCATTTTACAAGACTGTATATGATGTAGAAGGATAGGATGATCCACTTCAGGTATATATTACCGCACCACACCCACTCGAAGGCACCCATGGTCCTCCACCATAGTCCATTGTACCCTCTCCTCAGTTGGCTTCACCCCCTCCCCCACCCTTCCACTACCCTTCTGGTAGCCTCAATTCTACAGTCAGACTTCTAACGTTTGCTATTGGTTTGGCTTTATCTGACCCTTTTTTTTTTTTTTGGTTTGGTTTCTCTGTATTCTATAAATAACTTGACACCATCCAGTATTTATTTTTTTCCTTCTGAATTATTTGAATTAGCATAATCCCCTCCAGTTCCATCCGTGTCCTAGCTTGAGGGAACCAAGGATGTGAGGATGTTGGAGGAGCAGACAGAGGATAATGATCCACTTTTAAAAACTTTGGTATGGCTGGAGATGCTAGGTAGTGGGGTGAGAAGAGATGAGGTGAAGTAAGCAGGGTCTTGTTGAACTATCAGGGAGTTCAGAAATTGTCTCAAAGATAAGGAAAATCTATTGATAGTTTTAAGCAAAAGAACTACATGTTCAAATTTAGAACGATAACTCTGGCTGCAGGTGGTATAGGGTTTGGGAAGAGTTGGGGTAGTAGAACAAGAAAAATTAAATTGTAATCCGCTAACTAGCACTCTGGATAGAGCCAGCGGGGCTGAGCTAAGCACTGACAGGGCTGGAAAGAAGTGAACGTGTGGGTGGGAGCCTTCCGAGCTTGATGGCTGGTTGGACAAGTGTGGCGGACCTAGCAAAGGAAGGAAAAAGTGATTCCTGAGTTTCTGACTGGGCCACCTGCGTGGATGGTGTTATTTATTCAGACAAGGACTAGAGAAGAAGGTGCAGGTTAGGGAGGAAGATGAGTCTGGACTGTCGGTTTCTTGAATTTTGAGATGATGTTCCAAAAGACAGCTTGGAACATGGGCCTGGAATGCAGAAAGATTTGAACCTTACAGAGGAGCAAGAGCTCCTCTTGGCGAGGCACACCAAGAAAGGAACTGCACCCATATGATAATAGATGCAGCTCTTTTTAGGAAGTACAAATAAAGCAATTCTCACGTTTTGTGACAGAATCTGCTGCCTTTGTGACAGTGCAATCTAGGTATCAGGATGCCTGTTCTAGAATTTATGAAATTATGCTTTTTATGATTTATGTTCAGGGGACCCAGTGAGCAAGATCTGTTGGCCTATTTCTTTCTTGGCAAAATATTGGAACAAAATATCACTCTCCAAAATTGTTATGCTAAAAAAAATCATTTGACAAACATTTGCTTAGTGCCGATTCTGTCCAAATATGGCATAGGCCCTGGCAATACAGAGGTGAATAAGAAACAAAGCCTGTCATTACGAGCAAATACCCTGGTAGATTGTTGCTCTCCTGTGCAGTGGGCAGGGGCTGTGAGTGCACTGGGACTGGAAGTTGGAGGGACCCACCAGGAAGCAACTAGCCCCATCTTTGAACTTCTCAAAGACATCGTGATGGGCTTTTTGGCAGCAGCGCTCCTCCCCACGTCCCCTTCCTTTGCCCAGCCATATTGGTCTTTTGTGATTATACTCAAGGCCCATAGTAGTCAGGCACCAAATTAAAACCTAACAAAATGTTTCTTCAAATAAGTTTTATCCCTGATAAAAATGCTATCAATAGAGTGTACAGAAAGTAGATAAGAATTTTAAAATGCTAAAGGGATTTTTAGGGATTTAAAGGGATTTTAAAAGGTTTCTTTTAAAAAATTAAAATTTTCAATAATTTTCATTTAAATTATGTATTAACCTAATTAAAATTATTTCTGTGTAGCGTCTGCAAGGTAAGGTTTTTCATAGTAACAGGAGCTCATTAGCCATGTTTGACCCAGGCATTAAAGTTAGCAGTTTTGCAGTACATTCACTTTTGTCAGTGTTTCCAGATGTAGAAGCAGTGTGTCCATTGCTAAATGTTCTCCCATGTATATTATGCGTTCGTGCATATGTAACCCCCTTTTGATCTGAGAATAGCAGCTGGGGTGATACCTTTTGGTTACATACAGAGCCTAATCTTAAGTGGTTACCTGACACCTAGACCCAGGCTGTGAGCTTGATGTCTGTCATCTCACCACATGGCACCCCTGGTGGAAAATTGAGGCATAGAAAGGTCACTAGACAGGTAGGCAGCCTGTGGGGAGGGCGGAGGGGGGAGGGTGGCACAGGCAGTATCATATCAGAGCCCGGACCTTTAACCTCTGCTGGGCTTTGAGAATTGAGGTAAGAATTCCTTTACCGATGTGCTCTCCAACTCATAAAGGAAGATCTGCCTGGGCGCAGTATTACTTGGTGACATACTTCATTTTGTCTTAATGCCTAACAGTCAATATTCATACAACAGCCACAAATTTTATGATTAAGAATAACATAAACAGATTATGCCAGAATAATATGTTAAATTTAAGGGAAAAACGCTGTGAAAATGCAAAGAAGTAATGCCAAATATACATGAGACTTAAGAGAATGGGCCTGAGCTGAGGAGTGAGTAGAGCAGGGGCAGGAAACAGTGGTGAGGATGCTCCTGATGGTAGGAATAGAAAGTGGAGTAAATGTAAAGAGCAAGTTCCTATAAGCACCTGGATCGTAGAAAAGTGGGGTTTCTCCAGGTATGATCCATGCACTGCTGCAGCAGATCACAGAGGTACCCCAGTATTTCTAGTCCTGCACCCAGTGCTGAACTAACCTTTCTTTGGGTGAGACCCAAAGTCTCAGGCACACTAACGGTTGGTAAATGTAGACTGGAATATGATCAGAAATGAGGTCATGAGTTTTGGGGACTGGATTGTCTATACTGGCCTTGGGGTCTCTTTAAAGGGACTTGAGCAGAGAGTCATCAGCCTTTGAAATGGATTTAAGTGTAACCAAGACTGGAGGCCTGGTCTGTGAAGAAGATGATAAAGGGCCTCCCTGGTGGCTCAACGGGTTGAGCGCAGCGCCGTAGAGCTGTGACAGCTGCGGCATGCGTTCTGTGCCTGGCCAGGGAGATTCCCACATGGCGCAGCACACCTCTCCTGCCTCGCCTGCTGCTCCCGTCAGCAGTGTGTTTCAGTCAGTCTGCCTGTTCTGCTCCCCACTCTGTCTCTGGTGAACCCTCTCACCACCCCACACCTCTGGCCGGCACCCCAGCTTGTATGCATGAATAAATAAATCTTTAAAAAAAAAAAAAGATGATAAAGACCCAGTCGAGGGCAGGGGTTAAAAAGAAGGATGGGATAAAATTATCTGTAATTGACCCAGAAGTGGTGGGTGAGGAACAGAGGAAACTCTAAATGTGTGTCTATTTTTCCAGTGTCCCTAAATAAGATTAGTGAAAATGTTCATTTATTCTTGGAGTATGGATGATTTATTTCAAACATATCAAACAAGTAATCTTTCAAGTTCTCTTTTTTTCTTAGCAAGAGAGTAAGAGTGGAGGGAAGCTAGATACGACTGTCAGAAAACCCAAATCTGGGCTCTGTAAATTCCCCTCCTCTTTCCTCTTTTGAACCTGACTTCATATCTCTATCAATGATGTTTCCTATAGAAATTATTCAGTTAGCAAACATAGTGAGACATCTGACATTCTTACTTTTCCAACTCTAGACTTTGTTCTCATTCAGAAGACAGTGGGCTGAAAGAAAACATGGTCTACTGTGTAAATTGTTAGGAACAAGAATCTAGTTAGGAACGTTTAACCAAACTTAAAACTGTTTTGAAGTGGCGGTAAGTTCTTAAACTCTTAGTACTGAGCTGGATGTGAAGGGAGAAAAAGGAAGCAGAGGCCCAGCCCCTCCACAAGCCTGGGGTTGGTCAGAGGTAACTTTCATTTAAAGAAAATAGTAACACTTCAGTCAGCTATTTGTGCATTAATGCTCTGTCTCATTTCAAACAGATGCAAAACAGTTTATTCTATATATCTACACTTTTTTCAAAATTATGTCAAGCTTTTTTGTCCAGTATTTTTCAAAATTGGTGTTCTTCTTGTCACAAAAATTGCCATCAGTCCATTAGTGGAATGATTAAAATAGAGTGAGCAGTCCCTAAATGTTTAATTCCATAATTGCAAACATGTAAAAAGATCATAGTTAGGGCTGGCTTTCTCTCTCCCTTTCTTTCTCTTCCTTCCTTTCTTTCTTGCTCAGAATGTTAAGTGTTAATTTTATGGTGTTAACGGTCAGTTACTAAACTTTATTGTTGAAAAGTTTTCTTTAAATTACAGTTGCTATATTTGTAATGTTACAAAGGCGCTTCACTGTTTGGTGCTCAGTACTAAGATCTTAAAGATATTTCAAGGGAACTAGAAGGGGTAAGGCAACAAAGAAAATATAAGCAAGTCTCAAATATCTCCCTATAAACAGTGTCTATTGAAATGTGTATGTTTGTGGATCTATGTAAACATAGGAATGCTGGCCCTAAAGAAACGAATGCCAAGAAGTAGGGGGGAGAAATTAGAGCATGAAGAAAGGAGTTTCCGGTATAATTGGTGCTTCTTGTGCCAGGTGGAATTGCTCTAAAGTGACTTCATAAAGAATTTGAACCTGAGCCCTAGTTTGAAGGGAAGAAGC
>PVIJ01009733.1:0-64942 GCA_004024925.1 Scalopus aquaticus
TATTAAGGTGGAAAGCAAAGAGGAAAGGATAAAAAACGACACATTAGAGGCCTCCCTGGTGGCGCAGCAGGTTAAGTGTCAGCACTGTGAAGCTATCTGCAAGCCACTGCAGCAAGAGTTCAATCCCCAGCCAGGGAGCTTCCCACATGGTGCAGCAGACCTCTCCTGTCTCGCCTATTGAGGGGTCAGCAGTGTATCTCAGTAGGTCTGCCTGTTCTGCTCTCCACTCTGTCTCTGGTGAATTCTCTCACCACCCCACACCTCTGGCCTACACATCCGTTCTTGTGTGCATAAATAAATAAATATTTTTTAAAATGGACACATTAGAAAGAGGGGAGACTGTGTTTCCTTTCTGCTCTGCAAGAGTCTATTGGTAGTTCCTTTAATGTGACTTACACAATAAAATGACTTTATAAAAAAGTGATAAATAAAGAAGTGGACACAGGAGATAGAGCTAGTGAAGTGAGACCAACTATCATGATGTCTGGCACATATAAAAACTGCCTATTTACTCACATCAGAAGACAGATATATGAATGGGGATTAGAGTATAAAAGTGCAACAGAAAGAAAGACAATGGAAGCTGTGCAACAGACCATATCAATTTTGTTAAATTGTGCAAGAAATAATTCAGACATTCAGGTCAGAAAATCTGCCTGACTCTACCACCTGTCTTCTCTGGTTGATTCAGCGTCACCCAATTAGGTATTTTCTTAATCTGCTACAAACTTAAATATTTATCTCAGTTGCAATTTTATGGTTTTTTTTGTTATTTAAAGATTTATTTATTCATGCATACAAGAGCTGGGGTATAGGCCAGAGGTGTGGGGGGGCGTGAGAGGATTCACCAGAAACAGAATGGGGAGCAGAACAGGCAGACTGACTGAAGTACACTGCTGAGAGGAGCAGCGGGCGAGAGAGGAAAGGTCTGCTGCGCCATGTGGGAAGCTCGCTAGCCTGGCCGGGGATTGAACTCATGCTGTAGGGGGCTGCGGATTGCTTCATAGACTGAGACATAATTCCATGTGCCACCAGGGAGGCCCAATTTTATGTTTATTTTTATACTTATTTATTTAGTGCCTCTCTCCTGCTAGATCAAAAATCCCTAAATGCAAAGACTATGTCTACTTTTTTCTGTGCCGTATCCTTAGAGTTTAGAACTGAGTTGACATATAGTAGATGCTCAATTAATATCTGTTGACTGAATGAATGGATGATGAATTTTCATCTGTCCTGATACCTAAGGTGCTTACACTATTGTCTACACTTCTGCCCCTTGGTGTGCTGATGGCTAGAGAGCTAATCAGTCTCTCATCCTCCCTTCAACATATCCATGCTAAGAAGGTACCATTTAATTCCCAGGCAGCAAAGTGTGGGAACCTGTGCTTCTTCTGCTCAGAAGCTCCAGATTGAGGGCCAGACTTGAAACCAGAGAACTAACTTGGCAGAAAGCAAATGCTTTGCAAGCTTGCAAGCTCCTTACATGGAGCTGCCTTGTCTACTTTAAAACTTTTACTTCTCTTTATCTTTAGACTTGAACTTCTTTTTTTAAAAAGATTTATTTATTTTTGCATACCAGCTGGGGCGCAGGCCAGAGGTGCCGGGGAGGCTGAGAGGATTCACCAGAGACAGAGTGGGGAACAGATCAGGCATATCTACTGAAGTATACTGCTGAGGGGAGCAGCGGGCAAGGCAAGAGAGGTCTGCTGTGCCATGTGGGAATCCCCCCGGCCAGGCATCGAACTCGCGCAGCAGCAGCCAACAGCTCCGCAGTGCTGCACTTAACCCATTGTGCCACCAGGGAGACCCCTAGACTTGAACTTCTTAAGTTCAGGGTTTCTATGTATCCACACTCTGTGTCCGGAATAGAGACCCACTCACCCATCCATTCTTTAATTTATCCATTTCTTTAACAACTTATTATTAAACATTACTTTTTCCAAGCTGGGAATAGAGAGATAACAGTGCCCAGTTTAGTCAGACAAACAGAAAAGACGGAAATTGTGTTCCCACGAATGAATGCCATGTCTCTGACACCCCTCATGGTTCATGCTTGAGGAATATGCTAATGGAATAATTAGCAATGTGTCATGTGTGAAAGCTTGTATTTAAAATAGAAAACTAAATAGAGGCAGTATCAATGATATTTTCCCATTTCAGGTACTTAACTGACATTTATTTTCCATTTACAATCCCTTCCGTACAGTGTTACTAGATGCTTTTAAATCCGTGTTACTTTGTTGCTGATGGTGTGCTTATTAAGAGGATTCAACTGTGTGTCTCCCCACCAACCAAGTTATCTGTTTCACTTGGGTTGTATGGAATTCAGTCGACCACTATCACCTTGGCCAATTAAAGAATAATTAAAATGCTTTATAATGTATTTTTAACAAATTTCTAGGAGTATTGCTCAAATCACTTTGCAAAGTTCTATTCATTTCAAACCCCCTTCCCTGTTGGTTTTCTTTCAATATTATCACTTTGTGGTCCGCTCACATATTAGTACTTGTTTTTGTCACCAGTACCAGGTGGCCACTCACGTATTAATACGTGTTCACACCACATATTAGTCTCCGGTTTTCCACACCACGGTGGATTTATTTGGAACTATTAGGAGCTATTTCTTTGACCGTACTCAGTCTAGAAGCTTTACACATTGTTTTGGTGAAAGTGTAAGGTGTTTTATGAGAGATATTACAGTTTTTTTTAATATCCAGTAGTTCAGGAGTTGTGTGTGTTTTATTGAATGCTTATACCATTGAGGCAGTGGCACAGAAAATGGCCGGCCCCACGGGCTGGTAAATTTAAAGGGCACTGGCACACAAAGTGTTATTACTCTCCAAATAAATTAGATCCTATATTCTCTAGTTTGAGACATTAAGAACCCGTTTATCAAGTACAAACAGGCTGTGGTTCTTGTAATAGGTCCCCATGGGTGTGGGGAAATTCCTACTACTCAACAATCATGCTAGAAATGGAATATCAAAATGGGGTCTTTGAGGTCTCAAGATAACAGAAATCTGGAATTGGGAAATTGAGGTGATGGTTATTAAATGTTTCAGTCACACTGAAAATGATGGGAAATGAAAGAAAGTAGCTCTCTGAGAGAAGTGCTAGAGAACCGGGAATTTTCCCACCTCCCCATAGTGGAAAAGAGAAGAGGGTATTTTCTTCTGTAACCCTCCACAAAGGGCCTGGGCAGGTCTACTCTCAAAAGTCAACATACTGTCTCTTATCATTGTGATAGTGTAGCAGGTTGGGGTCTGACACCTGCCTTGAACACACCAGAAATAGAATAAGAATAATGAGCAAAGCTTGATAGCAGCTTTATGGTGGAGCCAAGGTGAGAAATGTGTATTGAGAGGCTGTGCACCCAGAGTTGACCCTGCTAAGTTCAACACATGCCATGTGAGCATTTACCGTGTGCTAGAAGAGCTGTCCTGCTCCTCTTCATACACGAGAAGTAGGGAGATCTGGCATAGCATCTCCTTTGGTTGGTTCCAAACAGGGTGTCCTGGAGGTTGAAGACATCCCAGCAGAGAACCTGGGGATCTGGGGGCAAGGGAACAAAGTCAGTGACCAACCACAATAGAGATGGACCCCCCGGGCAGGGAGCATGGAGAGTGAGTGGGTGGCAGACCAGGCAGAGGCACCTGGGTTTCTTTGAAGAATCCAAACCGTGTTTCTAGAGAAAGTCACCTTTAGATAGCCACCCATGTCACAACACTACAAGACTGCCAGTCAGATGAGAGCAGCCTCCCGCCACTTTCCAGCATCTGACGCTCAGACAAGTCAGTGGGTGAGCTGATGGGCTGGGAGACCAAGCACGGGGAAGACGAAGGAGAGACTGCTCTCCTCCAGAAACCGCGGATTCCTGCCTGCACTGGGCCCGTGGGGGACAGGGAGCTATCACAACTTTAAAGGACAATTTAAAACTTAATGGTTGCACAGGACTAGACATAATTATTGCTGGAGTGAGATTGTTATTTGTTCATTTATTCTGGAATTGAATTGCCCTGTAATTTCCCTGAGAACTGTGTGGTGGGCTAAGGACAATAAGAAAACTGTGGATACTTGCCATTTTCACCCCATGGCAGGGAAGAGGTTGCACTAGGGGACAGTCTCAGAGGGACCATGCGGAACTGTCCTTACAAATCCACCTTATTCAATTAATGGCCGCTTGGGGCACAAAGTCATTGGTGGATGGACGGGGGTATGAGCAGGGCCTAATCTATACTGAGGAATCAGAAAACAGTGTCTGAGAGGGAAATCAATTTTGAATAATGAATGAAAGTTGATAGTTGATGATAAAGAAGCATCTAGAACCCAAAGGCATATACCTGGTGAGATCACTCAGAACTCTGAGCCTAGAAATTTACAAATTTACTTAGATCCTTGATATTCACACTTGTCATCTCTGCTTGATTCTCTCCTCTCTTTCTGCCTGAAAACATTTCATACTTTCATGTCATTCAACTGTCCTCGTTTCTCCCAAAGGATCAAGGCAGGCCATTCAAGCTATTGGAGGTAATAAACGAGGACCGCCACACTGCCTTTCTTAGGCCCCGGTGTGAGACCCTGCAGGAACCTGCACACATCTAATCTTTCCCAGTTCACCATCACTGTCAGAGGCAGCTTTCCTGCAAAGCCCTCTTGGCTTTCTGTAATTTCCTGATATTGCAAAGAAACTGATATTGAGGGAGCCTGGGAGGATCGCCTTGGGAAAATCACATCAAAGACAACACTAGGCTGTCTTACCTTGTCTCTCAGCTTAGTTATGCAAACCACACCCCTCAGAAATATCAGGAAGCCATTCACAGCATGTGCCCTAGGCTGCCACCCTCTGGGATCTGCAGTGGCGACTGGGAAGAATGACAGATCCAGCTGCCATTCATTAGCACCTCCTGTGAGTCAGGTCTTGGGATCAGAAGCACTTTGTGTGTAGTATCTCTAAGTGGCAAAGGAGAGGCTATTACTCCCATTTTGTGCATTAGAAAAATGATCTTCTAAGGGTTAAATAGAAATCCCGAGGTGGAGTAGGATTTCCATTAAGTACTTTCTGGCCACAGGGCAGGTGCCCATTACTGTTTTTTATGTGGTGGGTGAGTTCATCTTTTAACTTAATTCTCAAAGTACACTCCTCAGGAGAGCCATCCCTGACACCGCCAAACAGCACCCTGAAGTCATTTACTTCTCTGGCTCCTGAAACCCTTTGTCCAAATCTTGAAAATGGCTCTCCCAATGTTACTATAAAGATTTATTTATAAACCCATTTCCCATTACACTGAAAGGTTCCTGAGTGCTAAGCTGGAGCTCTTGCTTTCTACTTTCACTAAATATCTAGCTTTGTGCACAGTAGGACTGCAGAAAGTCCAGTCATCTATCTTTAATAGATCACCATTTATCAGGGAGTCATAGGATACTCAGAGAGGTGAAAAAATAATAGAAGAGGCACAGAACTAGACTCTTTGGAGTCGGAATCTAAAATCTTTGTCTCCTGACTTCAAATTAAGGCTCTTTTATGTATACTCAAGTTGGGGATTAATAACTTCTTCCTGATGACTGGATTTACAACCAAGACAGAATTATAAAGGTGTACATGTGCATGTGTACATGTATGCATGTCCACAGATCAAAAATCCAGATCAAAAATTTTAGACGACTAATTGGAACCTTTTCCATAGTTACTCTCTAACTAGTCTTACTGGTGAGCCTCATCCCCACTTCTTTCCTTTTAAGATAACATTTCACGGGCCTCCCCAGTGGCGCAGCGGTTGAGCGCTGCGCTGTGGAGCTGTCGGCAGCGGCGACGCGAGTTCAACGCCCGGCCGGGGAGAATCCCACATGGTGGGGCAGACCTTTCCTGCCTCGCCCGCTGCTCCCTTCAGCAGTGTACTTCAGATCTGCCTGTTCTGCTCCCCACTCTGTGTCTGGTGAACCCTCTCACCGCCCCACGCCTCTGGCCTGTACCCCAGCTTGTATGTGAAAAAAAAAAAATCCTTATATATATATAAAAAAAAAGATAACATTTCACCATTCCACAGCTTTTGTTCAACAAGTGTCTACTGAAAACTTACCCTATTTTGGGTAAGTAAGTGATAGATGCAGGGGTACACAAACTCAAGGCAGGCCATACAAGGCAGGCACACTTCCTAATATAAGCTTCAGCGCTATGAAGCATCAGTGTTATAAAGGAAGAACTCAGGGTGCTTTCAGAATATGATAGAGAGCCTTGACCTTAGCTGGTCTTTAGAGCAAGTGATCCTGCAAATGAAGGCTGATTTAACATCTAGAGAGTAGATGGGATTTATGTTGAGAGGGGGTAGGTGAGGGGATGAATGTCCATGGAATGTCTGAGAAGCTGAAGGGAGGCAGATGTAACCGGAACCCAGGGATCAGCAAGAAGAGCTGCATGGGTGCGCTGTGGACACGGGGGGCGGGGGGGGAGGGAAGGCCATCCCGAGCCTGTTGACATGATTGATTTGCAGTTATTTACTCTCAAAACACTATAAAGAAACTGAAATGTTTCAGCTGGAGAGTAATTCAGGCAGTCCTGAATTTCTAAGGCCCTTTCCTTAATGTGAAGAGAATGAGTTGGAAGGAGATAAGAACAGATGTTGGCAGGCCAGTCATGAAGTACTGAAGCAGTCAGAGAAGAGATGATAAAAGCATGTCTGATCTTCTGTAAATCTCTGGAGTCATCTGTCTTGGTCTCTCTATGTAAAAAGGAAAAAGTTCAGTCCTCTGGTTTCAGTCATAAAACATTAAAGATATTCTCTTCAAAGAATGTTGCCATATTTGTTTATTGAAGCCCTTTAGACCTTAGAGTAGTACAAATTTCCTTTCTCCACTTATCTCATATTTTCCTGTGTGTGGCCAGGCTCTTTCTCCATGTGGGTGATGACTTGATTTTAAGGGGACCACAACTGGGAGTAGCCTGAGTGGCCAGCTGACTCAGCTACTGTCGGGAGTCTATGGAGACTAATTCTCAACCTTCTTTTTGCCTCAGGTAGAGGGCAAAGATGTCTTCAACTGTGGTCTCTCCCTGCTTTGTCTAGGTGGCTGTCACACCCAGAGCCGATGTCTGTGAAGTCTTATTTCTTCCCCCACTTCATCCTGCTCTTTCTCTTGTTGCTCTTTCTCTCCATTCTCTTCCTGTCCCTCTTTGGCCTCCTCCTTTTCCTCCTCCTCCTCTTCTTCCTGATGCCCATGGAACTTTATGCCCTCCCCTCCCTCTTCCCCTCCTCTCTCTCCTCCAATGAAGATGGAGGGGTAGGGTGGTAGTTAGTGAAGTTAACCTTGATCTGTAACGTCAGAATAGGAACACCAGAGAAGGAGAACGGAGCACCCTCTGGTTTCCTTCCTAACTGTAGTTGTGGATCACGCTTACAAAGATAATGCTAAATTAATGGTTCTGACAGGCAAAATAAGTTGTTTCTATCTTACTGAAGACTGCAAAGAGGCAAAACCACCTCAGCCTTAACAGCTCTGAATCAGACTTACTAGCAGTAGATTCTCATACCCTTTTATCATGTGAGAACGAGTGTTCCCTGGGGCTCGCCTAGCATGCCTTCTTGCACTTTACAGTTGGGAAAATTGATCAACAAAGAACAATTCATTCTTTCATCCAAAATTTTGTACAAAACACCCATTGTATGGTTAGTCTGCTAGAATAGGGAATCAGAGAAAGAATAGACACTTTTGTTGTTGAGCGAATGCCTAGTAAACAAGGGAATTCAGTACACCTGGTGAATTCTAACCTTGCAAGGGAAAGATAGGCGATAGTGAGGTGGACCAGGGTGACCTGTTCCTGAGCACAAGGTGCCTACAAAGGCTGGATCAGAAGTTCCAGTTCTATTGGAAAGCACTGTTTACAGAAAGCATCTAACTTGGTTAACCTTGGTGTTCAACACCTTGTCTTTTTACCTTGTGTTTTACAAGCCTGGGGTTTCAACTACCAGCATACTAAATAAGTAAGTGTATATTTAAGTGCTTTACTTTAGATCCAGGAAAAGCTTCACAATCTTTTAAAATTTGCCCAAGGTCACCAATATTGTAACTATTTAATGTATTAAGTGCTGACTGTGTGCTTGGAAAAAATAGAATAAACCCTCTCATCTGATGGGTCGATATGTGATTAGCTAATATACCAACAGGCATAATGCAACTTAAAATAAGCTGTCATGACAGATGCATAGATTCCCCAGAAGTGGGGATTTGGGGTGACTTAGTGAAGAACCTTTGCATCAATCCTAGGAGAATGAACACAATGTCAGCAATTGACTGTATGCTAGGGAATATCCTGACAAGTATGATCCTTTGATAAACTACTTCATCTTTTTGAGCCTGAGTTTCCTCAACTATGAATAAAGGAACATTAATTAATAAGATCTGCCATGAATGGAAAATGAAATGCAAATCCAGTTCCTTTTGCATAGTGGTAACGATAATGGTAATTACGATGATTATGGTGGTGGTGGTGGTGGTGGTGGTGGTGGAGATGGTGATGATAATGATACAGTGGTGATGAAGATGATCGTGGACATGATGGTGACAATAGTGGTGTTGATGAGATGATGAGGATAATTATTTGCTGCTGGTGGTGGTAGTGATGGTGGTTGTGATGATGATGACAATGATTTAGAAGAACATCGCCCATGTAGAGTCACTGCTAACCTTCAGATATGCTTCAGAGTTCTGTAAATACTCAGTTCGTCCTTGCAGGTACTGATTCCCACTTGTTAGAATAACAGATTGCCCAAAGAATTGCCCAGCCATTCCTTCATCCTGTAAGATGAGGTGACCTCACCCAATTAGCAAAAAAGGTGATGAGCCCTCCCTGCCCAGGGGTGTTGCCATGCAGGCACCACATACAGGTAACTAACAGAGGGATTTGAAGTCCAATTCAAGAATTCTCTCTTTGTCTTTCAACAGAAAGGTTTTTTTTTTTTCCTGTCTGGGAGAATTTGATGGATATTTCTTATTTCTGTGTTCTGTACTAGGCAGTAAACAACACATTCCATTTCATTCTTTACAGTGTTTTATCAATAACAAGATTGCCTCTCCCTGCATTTCTTGTAAGTACCTGGATTCAAGACTCTGTTTATAACTTCTCTAATCAGGGGATTCCTTTTAGTCTGAGGAAGAATAGGCAGAGAGCATGAGAGAAAGGGATTCCTGGAGTTTGAATGCTGGTATTCCCACATATGTGTAGTGCGGCATTGAGCAAATGTCTTGAACATTTTGAGTTCCATAATATTGATCTTGTGTGTTTTTTTTTCCTCCCTTTCTCCATTCTCACCCTTTCCTCACTCTAATCCAGTCTTTCTCACACCTGATGACAGTGATTCTAAGTCACCAGACCTTTTTTTTTTAAACAATGAGCCCACTTGATCTGCTTCATGCTCTCTTTAAGTTGAGTGAGAACAGTTCTAGATGAAGATGAAGCTTCATTCCCAAGTGCTGTATGAGTGCTAGCTGTTAAGAAGCTGCTCTGCTATGTGGAGAGAATTGGACCTTTGAAGGTGCTCCGGGTATGTCAGTAAGACAACAGAGGACCATGTCAAAACAGTTTGTGGAGTTGTTCGTACAAGAGAATGTCTTTTAAAAATAGCCCACAACCCCCTCCTGCAGCTTGGCCCTCTCCCTGTCATTCTCATTCTGCTGGAGACTATAATCAAACATGAGTGAAAGCAGGTCTGCCTAACCTTGAGATAAAAGCTTTCTTAAAACAGAAAATATTGTATTAAAAACTGAGTACTTTCCAGAAAATGGAAATAGGAGATGAAGTAAATAACATAGCAGTGAAAATAAAAATAACAACTAAGTGATTACTCTGCAACCCAGTCTCCCTCTAACTCCTTACATGCATTATCTCATTTACTCTTATCAAGAACCCCATGGGGTTTATGCTAGTCTTTCCTAAGTTTGCAGGTGAGAAAACTGAATCATCAAGAGGGCAAGGCACTCCCTAAAGACCCACAAATTAAAGTTAGCATTTGGTCCCTCTGCCTTACAGTTCTTTGTGAAGCGCACACTATCTGTGTTACACCACTGGTTTCCCAGATTTTGATTGAATGGTGATATCTCAACGTGCAAATCCACCAGGAGGCCCGGATGGACAATGGAGGGCTCTCTGCCTCAGCCCCATTGATGTTTTAGTCCAGTTGCCTATTTTATTGTCACAGTATCCATTGTAGCGTGTTTTGCAGCTTTCCTGATGTCTATGCATATTGCCAGTAACACCCAGAAATTCTCAAATGTACCTTGGGGCCGCATAATCATCCCAGATGAGACCACTGCTGTAGTATATTCTGTCACTCCAGGCTTTGATATCAATCACAGCTTTTACATTCTTTCTACTGAATACCTGGATTTGGTCCACAGTCTGTGTTCTTGTCAATCTGACCTTTCCTAGTTGTCAGCAGTCATTCTTTGTTCCAGCTTGATCAACAATAAAATGAAGATAATAATTCATAAACTCCTTGTGAATTTTAAAGCATGACCTTCCTCATGGAGGTCAATGTCAAATAACATTTATTAAAATACATTAATGTCATTTTTGTCCTATCACCTAAAATGCTAAAGAAACTAATTGAGTTCCCAATTCTCACCTTCTCAGAAGAGAATGTAATAGCCCATACTCTCTGCAGGCCACCCTAAGGAATTGATGAAATCTCAAAAAAAGTCAGCCCTCAAATTTGACTGTTTTGTGTTTATTCATTAAGTCGACATCTGGAAACATCTGGACAAAGAATGACTTCCTTAAGTTTTTACCCATATGACTGTGCCTCTCAGATATATAATCTAACAATGGTTTTAGTTGAGTGAAAGTTTAAATGAGCTATGTGTGATTTGGTCTATCAAGTCTTTTGTTTTAAATAAGACCTTAGTGTCATAGATTTACATAACAATGCCTCAGATTTTGATGTGGAATAGAACTCATTTCACAAGACTTTATTTTGATTGAAATAGCAGGGTAAGTGTATGCACATGTGTGTGAGTATGTTTGGTATGTGTTTGTACAGATACTTGTATGTGTATATTTATATACGTATGTGGGTATATATGTATGCGTATATATACACATAGTTACATGCATTCAAATAGGTATATATATATATATATATTTGAATTCTGTGCATCACTGAGAAAACTGACATGACTGAAATAAAGCCATCTGTATCAGAGGAAGAAGTAAAATAAATAGTTTAATGTATTGGCCAATCTGTATAGAACACACATAGACAAATGCAGCCCATCTTAGAAGGCAAAAAAAAAAAAGTACTTCCCTGCTTCTAATGGCTTGATAATAGCCATTATCAGCAACAATGCAAATGAAAAGAAAATAAAAAGAGGCATTTTTATGCACTGCCCATTAAGAGCAGCATACATATAAACTCATGATCTTGGAAAATAAACAAACAGACTGGTTGCTAAACAAAAGCTTGATTTCACTTCTAGTGCTGTCGATGGATAGTTTGTCATTAAAAAGATAGAGCTGTTTAAGCTGTCCCAAGGGAAAGACTTAAAGTGGGATAAAAAAGAATGCAGTGGATTATGCAGACCTGAGCCCAGTTGTAAATAATTGCCATTCCACCCTGAATCAGAGAATTTGTGCTGAGATCTTGGCTGGCAGCCACAGGGAGGGAGCAGGGGTGCCTTTGGGGAGGGGGTGTATGAGTCTGAGTCCCCACACCATGGAGCCCCCTGGGGACAGTCAGGCTCTCCTGCCTGGGAAGTCGCTGTGGGATAAAATGGTGCTTAAGTCCCTGGATATTTTCCTTGCTGGTTTGCCATTTGGCCTCATGTATATTTAGAATATTGTCCGTTCATACTGGAATGGAACTCAAGAGGTCATTAGCTCCTTGCCTTAACCTCCCTAAGTCAATTTAGCTCCCAAATTTCCTCTTATATCAGTCTATAAAAGGGTACTAACTTTTTTCCAGATGCATTAACTGACTTTTTTCCAGATGCGTTAAATGACTTATATGCAGAATATATGATAGTGGGTGATACGTAATAAATGTTCAACATGTGGCCATTTCCATTGTCTCTCAGTTTTTTGAAAGATAGTTGATTTAAAAGAAACTTTATTGACTTCAGGATTAGAACAAACCATGGTCAAATTACTGTTGTGTGTTCTTGGTTAAGGACTTAGCATTCCAGAGCCTTAGTTCCTCGTTTACAAAACTGGGGTGATACAGCTTCGTGCCTGTTGTGAGAATTAAATTAAATTAAATGAGGAAGTACTTGCAAAGGGAAGGGGGCCTCATAAATACTTGGTGAAAATCAGCTGTTATTACAGCTGTTACTGTCAATGTTGTCAATAGCAATGCTGTTATTGTCATTTGCATCTCAATAGATGACAGTTATTTCTGTTATCAAAACTGCAGACATTGCCAGGAGAGAAATGAATGATACTCTTCTATTACTTTTGCCTTGTAGTGATGTCATATATTGGGTAGCTTTTTTCTTGACTTGAAGCAGATGAAGAGTTTTATAATGAAATAGGAAGGGGCAATGAAGAAGGAGACAATGGAGACAAAACCCAGAGTACAAACTCTGCTTGAGAAGGGCAGTCTGAGTTGCCTCCACAGTCTTCCTGAAGGGAAGGCACCATTCATGTTCATACTGAGTGTGAATTATGCGGGGGTTGGGGGTGAAACAGTAGACAACTCTGCCTTGCTGACTGATTTAGGGGGCTTCAGGTCTAGCCCAGAGAAAGACATTAATAGACACATAGAATACAAGCAGCAGGTGAGAGGAGGGGTGGAAGCTCAGAGAGTGGCAGGGCAGTTCACCCAGACTTGAGGCAATAAGGAGGACTGCCTAGAGGAAAGTATAGCTTGGTAACTCCTAAAGGGTTCACAGGACTTCAGAAAAGATGGCCTTTGTTCTGTCGTTTATGAATTGTGAAACATCTTCCTTAAACTTTCTGAACTTTGCTCTCCTTTTTTGCCTATAAAATATAAATCTGAACGTGAGCTGTGATTATAATATACAAATTAGGTGCTTCATCAATAATTTCCTATTCCTTCATTTGTTCAGTCAATGCTATCCTTTATTGTTTAGGCTAGTTGCTAACTCGGGTCTTCATTTTGCAAGCTGCACGCTCTAATAAAACGCCATTGTTGTGCTCGACAATGGGATGAACATGAGCAGGACTTTTCTCTAGCAGACACCTTTCCTCTCTCTCCCCACCTCCTCCTTTTGCTCCGTTGCTCTTTTCCACCCTTCCCGGTCCTGCCACCAAGTATCCAGCCTCTCCTGAAAAGGTCTCAAGCCCTGCTGAGTTCCAGGGGCAGGTTGAATGCTGGGCGCACACCCATCAGGGCTCACTTCCCAGACCTCAGCTTCTGCCTCCATAATTGAAGTAAAGTTTTTGAAATGTTCAGTGTGGCTTTTCTGAAACTGCAGCTGACCAGTTCTCCTGCTGCCTTCCAACCCTTTAATTTGTCAGTGAAATTGTGCAGTTTTCTTATGACCACTTGGGTTTTTCATCCTCATGCGGCTGCAGAAATGGAGCCAGGTGAGCGATGCCTATTTTTACGAGAACTCCCTGGCAGCACACTCAGGCTGTCTCTGGATGCTGCTTCAAAGGGAAATGGATGCACAGTTTCCTTCAAGGGCACCTCTCTACCCAGGGACTTCAAGTTTCAGTTTCATTTCCTTGAGGACTAAGGACATATGCTACTTTCTCCTAAGTAGCCACCGCTGAGGTATGATTCTGAGAAATGCCTTTTCTCTAAGCCATTGTCAAATCCCAGCTTTGCCCTTCATCAGCTCTATAACTTGGCTCAATTGCCTGAGTTCTTTCCCAGCCTCTGTTTCCTCATCTATGTAATGGAAATTAAAACGTGACCTAATAGAGAGTAAAAATTATTAGCATAGTACATATAAGTCATCAGCATAGCTCTGGTACCAATGATGATAATTTATATGGTACCAATAATGATTAAAGTTTGAATGGGATTGTTTTGGTGCCCAAATCACCCTTTCTATTCTGGATTTGTGGACCTAGGAAACAGTACATCCCATAAGAATAGACAAAACACACCATAACAATAATTATGGAGAAAACATAATATCAATTATGTCCGTAACTCACATAGTATTCTACAGTAGCTTCCCATTCAGAACTGCATAGGAAATGGTGTTGAAGTGATAGCTGTGTACTCATTCCCTCCTCTGTCCTTACCCAGTAGGGCAACCCAGGGGGCCGGCGCCACTTCCTCTCACCCTATCAGCTGTTTGGGTGACGTGGGCTTGTCTGACCCTGGATTCTGGGGGTGCAGTTACAGATAAATGCTCACTAACATCAGCACAGTGTGGCCCTCTCCACTAGGGAACTTTGACCCATTGAGTGACCAGTAACTCCACAGTTCTCTCTTGAAAAGGAGCTAATAATGTGGTAGGTGGGGAGCGAAGAAGCACTAGGGGCCTGAAAGTGTTGATGTGTTCGGTGGTTTTTCCGTTGCTTACATGAAGCACTAAAATATGAGGTGAAGAGCACACATGTAGCAGCCCCTGTTCAACCCAGCAGCGGAAACATAAATGGATTGAAGCAGGAAAGTAGGAGCATGCCTGGCTATGTTCTGTGATCAAAGGTGGGAAAGGATGATTTTCATCACCTCAATCAAAGACACTCTCAACAAACAAAAGAATGAGGAAAATAAGATAGCGCTAGGGATTAACCACATCTTAGGGAGTCTGCTCTTTGTTCTGGAGGTTCTTTTCCCTATGTATGGGGAGGGATCTATTTTCAGGTAACAGTCCTTCAGGCCTTTTTCCATGTTCACTTTTCAAAAATTCAATTTGGCTAAGTTTGCCTGAGCACCTGCTGAATAGAACACAGCTCTGGTAGGTAGAGTAGGGAAAATAAAAATGCAAAGCTCCCTGACCACTCCATGACCTTGTGTTAGCAGAGAGACAAAGGGCTTTGTAGAAAGTCTTCCTGGAGAGGGTTTATTTGCTGATATTGGCAAGCTGACGGTCCTTACTCTAATGTCTTCCCATGTCTAAGCCTCAGTTTTCTCATCTGCAAAATGTGGTTAGTAAAACTGGCTTCTCAGGGCTGTTGATATAATTTCATGAAAGCGTCTGGCACACAGAAGTTACTCTGTAAATGTTAGCTTCCTCCGTCTACGCTACCCTCAGGACGCTGGACACCATCCTTAGAGAAATGGAAAATGGGAAAGGTGGGGATAATAAATTCCAACATCTGCCTGCTGGACCTTTTATCTGTGCTTGGAGACAGGGTGTTTATTGAGACAAGGTAGATTTGCAGTGATACATTATTAATAGTTTGTGATAGTTCTGGGTGATGGATGGCTTCCCCATAGACAAAGAGGGACAGCTGCATTCTCTCTTGGGGAAAAGAACAGCATTGAGCCAGCGCAGAGAGCTCACAGGAAGAAAAGAAGAAAAAACTTCAGACACAAATTATAGTCCATTTTGCTTTACTTTGGATTATGGAAGGGTTTCTCCCACCTCTCTCCTGACCAGTCTCGTGAATCTTTTGCCTTGGATTCACAACACTTTCAAAGTTCTTACTGGCATAGAGCCTACCTACCCTGACAAGATTTGCAAAATAACCCCTTCTTTTTGGCTGTTTTATGATGAAGTTTCAAAACTCATAGTACATCACTATCTACTGTCTTCACAGTGTAATGTGATAAAGTATTTGTTCTGAGTAAAGATTGGTTATCTCTGCAGCAGTTCAGGCAGTAGTGATCCCAGGAGATAAAAGTGTAAAATTATGCTGTAGAACCAAAACTTTTTAAAGTAGACTAAGAGATGGGAGAGATCATCAATATTCCTAATCTCCCTATTTTACAGATTGGGAAAAATGTTGAAGTGTGATGGTAAAAGTCACACAGAAAATCAGAAATTGGAGAAGGGATAAGAGCACTGCGGTCTGACGCCAGGCACTTAAATTTACTAGGGCGTGAACATTATTCTGATCTTATGACTATACAGAGTCTGGACTTCCCTGGTGGCACAACGGGTTAAGTCTCAGCCTATGAAGCTATCCGCAGCCACTGCACTACGAGTTCTATCCTCGATCAGGGAGCTGACCCACAAGGCGCAGCAGACCTCTCCTGCCTCGCCCACTGCTCCCCTCAGCAGTGTATTTCAGTAGATCTGCCTGTTCTGCTCCCTACTCTGTCTCTGGTGAATCTTCTCACCACCTCACCTCTGGTCTACATCCCAGTTCTTGTGTGCATAACAAATCTTTAAAAAATCTTTTACAAATCTTTAACGAATCTTTAAAAAAAAAATGAATATACAAAGTCTGTATAACCTAGAGGGGATGAGCAAGGACACATTGACCTTCCATTCAGCACTCACTCTCCTGCAGTCTCTCTGGTTCTTAAAATGTCAGTTTGCAGGTATGAGGCCTTTCATTCATCCACATTGGGGCAGACTGATGTAGTAGCACGTGCTACACTTGCTACATGCTTGCTGTGATTTCAGGGGAATATGCTTAACCCTTTGCACTCCGCTGTCCCCTCTCAGGGGACATCGGGATTCTAGCATATCACTCGGATGTCCCCTCTCAGAGGACATTGCAGTTTATTAGTGATTACGGGGAATTGAGTTATTTCAACGCAACTTTTTGAGACATGCATGTTTCCCTGAAGTTTTATCTTGAAATGGCACAAGAAATTAAATCAAAATTTCCGTGTATCAAGAACGCGGCCATCCACATCTTTTGCGGACAACAGATTAAACAGTGAACTACATGTTCCCGATGTGGGACAAAGAAAACGGGACTGCGTTGTGTGTTCTAACAGGAAAACAACTGGTGGCAGGCGTCAAACCACTTATTACTGTCAAACATGCACTAATCAGCCTGCAATGCATATTGGGGAGTGTTACAAAACTTATCACACTGTACAAAATTATAAACAATAAAATATTGTTTTTTTTTGCAAAATACATTCCTCGATGTCACCCAATTCATATAAGTCCAATATCATTATAATACGTCACTTGGTTCCAAAATTATACTAAATAATACGAGGGTCTGTAAATGCACGTTTCTACCGCAAAGTAGCGTCGAGTAGCTGGTAGCCAATGTCCAGAATGGTTCGGAGTGCAAAGGGTTAACCTCTCTGAGCCTTGGTTTCTTCCTATGCAAAACATTTAATAACAATAGTTTCCCCGTGGATAAGAGTTCATTTCATTTCTGTGACTCATTCACCCACCATTTATAAGGTACCACTAAGGTGCCTGCTTATCTCCACATATTACGGCATCTATAAAGCAGGATGGCACATTGTCCCTCCAGTTTAGGGCTTTGAATTCGAATGCTTGATATGCCCTGACCAGATCCTAGGACTCAATGAGCTGAGATTCTATCTACATGATACGGAGGAGTTTTTCACCTTTTGAGATGGATTTGAGGGTGGTGTGCTCAGTGTACCCTGAATAGTCAGATGTCACCAGCAGGCCTAGGCTTGGCTTTGTAGCAGGTATTAACAGAATGAATTTTGGGGGGCACCTGCCTAGCCATATTTTTGCCACAATTAGGGTCAAGGCATTCAGGCTATTACCTCTCCCAACTTTCCTCTCGGCCATTTTCCCCTCCCTCCCACACTCAGATGTTTATGACACCTGCTGTGTGGTGAGACCTGGTCTAGGTTTTGTGAGAACTGCCAGGGTGAATTGCCTTCTCCACTCAACAAAACTCATGGTCCACATGGGGAAAGATGCGATTTCTCCCAAGGGAGGAAGTCTGGAGCGGGGAACATGGGGAGGATTGATGTTTCTAAAATGTGACATTTCGGCAACATTAAATCAGAGGTAACATCCTTTTAAAGACAGACCCTAAGCTCATGTGTGACTTGGCTATGGTTAGACTGAGATGGTTGAGAGTGTTTCTTGCCTATGGAGGTATTTAGCTTGGGGCACAAAATTTACTTTGCACCAAGTCCAAGTTTTCATTTTAGTTCTCTTCTAAGAGGCACTTTCTGCATGCAAGTGTGTGTGTGGTGGGTATGGTGTGTGTGTGTATTGTGTGATGTGTATGGTGTGTGTGATGTGTATTGTGTGTGTGTGTGTGTGTATGGTGTGTATGTGGTGGGTGTGGGTGTGTGTATGGTATGTGTGGTGTGTGTGGGTGTGTGCATGGTATGTGTGGTGTGCATGGTGTGTGTATGTGTGTGGTATGCAAGGTGTGTGTTTGGTGCGTGTATAGTATGCATGCTGTGTGTGATGTGTATGGTGTGTATGGTGTGTGTATATGTGGTATGTGTAATGTGTGGTGTATGTGGTGTGCAGGGTGTGTGTGTGTGTGTGATGTGTGTGTATGGTGTGTGTGTGAGCATATGTGTGTAGGTGCATGTTGGGGAGGTTTAGGCTCATGAGATGTCACTTTGCCATCTGGAACACGTTCCCAGGACTCCTGCCCACCTTCGTCTGCCAGTGGGAACACTGTGCTCTTGTGAGGTAGCAAGTCATCAGCTCGCTGACAGTGTGAATGTCCCCTGGGAAGCATATGTGTTGAATAGTGATGACAAAGAAGTTCATACAGAATTTGGTTAAAAGATCCTCTGGTGGTTTTGATGATCATTCTGAAGAGAAAATGATCAACATTCGTATTTATGGAACTTGCATCATTGTGGGCACCGTTTAGCCCCCTATGTCGTCTTGCTATAGACTCAGGCTTAGGGGTCTTTCTCTCTATCAAGGGGCTTTCCTCTTCTCCCCTGCCGCCTTCTTGCAATTCCAGTTCTCAGGTTCATCTACTTTGGAGCTGCCACCTACCTCATTTCCCCATATTCCATGGCCAGATAAACCACTGCCTCCTTATTTTCCTTGTTCTCTTGCTTAAACTTGTGAACGCTTTTGTGTTTGTTTGTTCTTAAAGTTGGAAAAGTAGATGAAGGAACTTACTACAAATTGATCTCGGTAGTTTTTCAAATGTGACTTTAGAACAGTCATTACTAAGTCCCTTTTATGAATTATTTTATTTATTATTCCTAACAACTCTATAAGTAAACATTATCTTATTCCCCACTTATACATAAAGGAACACAAGATTAAATCACTTGCCTAATACCACACAGCTAACATGAAGCCAGCCTTTATGGATTTTATTGCTAACATGCTTGGGGAAATGGAATGAAATGAACAAAACAGGCAAAATCGGGACTTATGAAAGTTATAGAATTCTTAAAGATCCTTATTGGTTGTTATTTTGTTTGATCCCTTGAATATAATGTTCTTCTAGTCTACTCTTGTTCAGTATGTTCATGTCTTGTCCTTTATTCGAGGAAGGTCATATTATGTCATTCTTTGGCAAAAGCTATGCTTCTATAATTGTTTTAAAATGCATGATATAGTTAACTTCTGAAAATAGTTCAAAGTTTTGGAAATGAATCATGTTTCAAGCAGTCATCAACAGCAGGCCAATTTGCCAGCCATTAAGTGGCTTCCTAGATGCAGAATTTACCAAATGATTTCGCTTTGTTCCATCACTTATTCCTGACAGCATTGAAGAATCACGAAGGAACTGAACATTTCTAGAGGAACTCGTAATGCTAATAATCATGGTTGTCATTTATCAAGGCACTATGTTGAGTTCTCTATACACACTACCTGCTTTGACCATCATGATTGACAGCTCTGTGACACAGGGGTGACTATCTCCAGCTTTCCTGGTGGGAATAATAAGAAGCAGGAACCTGAGGTTGCAAAACTAGTAATTAATAGAACTTGAATCAAAACAGTAGTGTCCCTGCCTTTAAAAACCACATGATAGAAGCAGATGAGCCAGTTTTCTACTTAGTGGCTAACTCTTCCTGATGGAACAGGCAGATGTCAGAGGATAAAGAGCACCTTTGTGACTCCCCACGATAATTCACACAAGATCTCATCATGTATTAGGTCTTAAGGGGAGGTTTTATTGCTAAAACCTCAGTAAGGATAGAACAGTTTTTGCCCACTGCAACTGTTTTCTATCAACATATAGTAAGATGTTGAGACACCAGCTAACACACACATGATCCAATTAACACCAGATGCTTTTTTTTTTAAAGATTTGTTTATTTATGCATACAAGCTGGGGTATAGGCCAGAAGCATGGGGTGGCGAGAGGGTTCACTAGAGACAGAGCAGGGAGCAGAACAGTCAGATAGACAGAAATACGCTGCTGAGGGGAGCAACGGGCGAAGCAGGAGAGGTCTGCTACCCCATGTGGGAATCTCCCCGGCCGGGCGTTGAACTTGCGTCGCTGCTGCCAACAGCTCCACAGTGCAGCGCTTAACTGCTGTGCCACCAGGGAGGCCCTAACACCAGATACTAACTGGACTGTACACCTTAGGCAGTTTCAGAGGAGATCAACAGGAGCACACCTGCCTTGCACACACATTAGACACAGAGAAATAGTATAGTTCTAGGAAAATTGGCTCCTTTAATAAAAAGAACAATTGACTGAATATTTCTGAAAATAGTCTTTAGTTCTCTCTATGATGTAAGCAGGAGACTTTTCTTCGTTACCTCCCTTTGTGCTTCAGCAAAAATATGTATGCAATTTAAGGAGGTCCTTGGAACATAGAGATTTTGAGGAGGTTGTTTACTTTGTATCTTTATTCTAAAATAAGATATATTTCCTCACCCCTAAATTTGAGATATAAAGCCAATTGTAAAATTATATGTGTGTGTAGTTAAACTAAGGATACAAAGAAAGGATATTAGAGGAGTCTCAAGACTTGGAACATTTTTAATCGTCATGTTCAGAGGCCTGACCCCACAGTGATGTGTTAGGCATTTTGTATACATTATTTCTAACAAAAATATGATGCAATGATATCTCCACTTTCCAGATAAGTCAAGTGAGGTTTAATGAGCTTGGATACGTAGGATCAAGGTCAACCCTGTCAGAAGCTCACTTTGTCTGATGTTAAACTCTTCCCTTTCTCGCTGACGCACTGCCCAGAACTGCCTCTCCCAACCACCCTGCAGAGCATGCCCCGTGCTAATCTGCAGGAAATGACACTGTCCCGGGCCAGTGGGTCCAGTGTCAGCACATGATCCACTAGTTGAATGAGGCCAAACAGCCTGGATCAAAGAGTCAAGACAAGTTGAGGACCTGGGTTACTCCAAATCATTTTAGAAGGTGGGTGGATAAGTCTACCCGGAGCAGGGACCTAAATGGATTCTTTCTGTTTCCTGTCACTTTTCTAAGCCCCATGGCACCCAGGTTACCCACCAAAGATTAAATAGCAATTTCTTTTGATCCCAAGTATTTTCAGGCTCTAAGTAGCCTCTGGGTCACTCTGGGTGGGCAGCTTTTTAATTTGAGTGAGGGTCATCACTGGAAAATCTGCTAAGGAGAACTGATCCAAGAAGGTCCAATTCGGTGTGAATAGGCGCCAGGTGCAGGTCGATGCCAGGTTGCCCTGACCAGGGAGAGAGTGCTGACACATGTTGGCTCCTTGTGGCATGTGAAACAGCTCAGAGCTACTTGCTGAGTAGGGGAGTAGCCTCCTCATTGTACATATAAGCAAAGTAAGGACAAGAAGAGGTTATGCTTTCCCCGGGGTTCCAGGCTAAATTCGAGACTCTGAACCTGACCTCCTGCCCCCTGCGGTATCCCTCTCTTCCCAGCACTACTTCCATTAAGCAGTCACGATCTGTTTAGTGCCTCAGCTAGTATGCAGCGGCTCTCCCCGAGCATCAATTCTGTGGAACACGTTTTGGTCTTCTGGGAGAAGTCCTGTCTTGGATGTGGGGTGCAGATTCTGGTTGCAAAGCCGGATCCATGTGCAAAGGAGGCTGTGACGCTGCTGGGGAATCGGAATGGTGGGGAGTTCACTGGTGAGAGCCAGCTGGCTCAGGGGCCAGCTCGCTTCCCTTTTCTGGAGCGAGCCACGTTACGTCTGGCCGTGCTTGTCTGCTTTGGTGCCCAATTCCACAGCCATTTCAAGTCTTTCCTCGTCCAGAATTGAGCATGTACACTCTTGTGGATCACCCCTTTCATGCTTCTAATCACACAGCTCCGGCTCAGAAAACAAATCAGGAATGACATTCTGTTACTGTATTTCCAGCCACAGCTCATAATTTGGTGTAAAGCTTGTCATTGTCTAAGAAACATACCCCTGGGCAGGGAACCCGTTGGACACCAGGATGAAATCGACTAAATAAAAGCAGTTTCACTGAACAATTTGCAAATATCACTCTTCTTGCCAAGCCTTTTTGGCAAAACCATCTTCAGTGACTTGAGAGCTTTTCCAGCCAGAAAGAGATTTGGGTTACCTTATGCTCTTTCCTCTCTCATTTTCCTGATATAAATACTTTCACTAAAGCCACACAAGTCTCACACAATAGAAATGTCATTCAGGAAAATGTTTGCATTTAATTTGGGGGGACACTATTCAGTTTTTTCTTTTTCATAGGAAGGGGGTGGGTCTTATTTCAGTACCCAAAACAATATTTGCTGGAGACAGTTCAGCACTGCATATTGAAGTGGTGTGTGTGTGTGTGTGTGTGTGTGTGTGTGTGTGTGTGTGTGTGTGTTGAAAGGTATTACTGGAATCATGTCTCCTAAAGAAAAATGTATGTCTCTCACAAAAGTTAAGGAAAAAATCTCTTTGGGACAGGAAAGGGGTATGGATTGAGAAATAATTATAAAAACCTGGGAACGGACATTAACGTTAGAGATCCCATTTCAAATCTGGAACATAGCGTGATCTTATAAATTCATATGCGTATATCTATAAAGTAAAATTAAGTTAAAAGTAAAAAGGAAACTGAAAAAGGAAAACAGAGAGAAACCATAGTCTGAACTAGGACTTAGACTTGTCACAGTTTCTCTAAGCCTCAGGGTTTTCATCTATACAACGTGGTGGGAAAAAAAAAAAAAGCAGCAGCTATCCAACATGATACTTAGGTGATAATGTGCCGATACCACATGAAACTTTAGGCAATGTCATTAGACCAGTTTTCCACTTGGCAAAATCATAGTGTCTCCATTTAATCTCTTGAGACACATATTTTAGTGTCACTTATAAGAGCAGATGCCATTATGAACAGAACAGCCCCTTCCCCTTCCTTCCTGAAGCTTGCAGTCTAGTGGCTGAGACCTCACAGCTAAAATGTTAGCAGCTGAGGTGGAAAGCCAGGCCCCCTGGACTGAGGCCAGCGTGCTAGTGTCCAAGCCACACCCAGGAAAGTCCCTGTTGACGGCTGCTCTCCAGGCACGATTTTTTTTTTAAAGATTTATTTATTTGTACATACAAGCTGGGGTACAGGCCAGAGGTGGGGGGCAGCGAGAGGGTTCACCAGGGACAGAGTGGGGAGCAGAACAGGCAGATCAGAAATACACTGCTGAGGGGAGCAGCGGGCGAGGCAGGAGAGGTCTGCCGCACCATGTGGGATTCTCCCCAGCTGGGCGTCGAACTCGCATTATGTGCTGCTGACAGCTCCACAGTGCAGCGCTCAACTGCTGCGCCACCAGGGGTGCCCGTGCATACAAGCTGGGGTGTCGGCCAGAGGTATAGGAGGTGAGAGGTTCACCAGAGACAGAGTGGGGAGCAGAACGGGGGGATCTACTGAAATACACTGCTGAGGGGAGCAGCGGGCGAGACAGGAGAGGTCCGCCGCACCATGTGGGATTCTCCCTGGCCGGGCATCGAACTTGCATTGCGCGCTGCCGGCAGCTCCACAGCGCAGCGCTCAACCGCTGCACCACCAGGGAGGCCCTCCAGGCACTATTATTAATGGCCAGGGCGCTGGTTTGGAGAACGAATCACATGGTTACACTACCGGTGCTTCGGTGGGCTCCTCCTAGGACTTACAGCAGGACAGTTTTGAGGACGCCCAGCTGAAACTAGGGCAGGACATCAGCCAAGAGTTTCAGTCCAAAAGAGTCTAAAAATGTTTCTGAAACAAACAATTTGCTGATCCACGAAATTAAAATAAGAGCTAGGAGTCATATCACCAAGACAGGGAAGGGTTAGGTGAGCTAAACTGGCCGCTTCACAGACGAGAAAAGAGGCCCAGAAAGGGAAAGTAATTTCAAGAAGGTCCAAGTCACTGTGAAGAGACAACAGGTCCAGGACGATGCCAGGTTCTCTGGACTCCAGTTTTCTCTCAGTCGCCCTGTCTCCTTTGAAGGTGACCCTCAATGGGATGCTATCACCCAACAAAGGAAGGAACGAGAAACCAGAGCCAGAATCTGGCAAGCCAGAGCTGCTGGTACTTTGAAGGTGTGTCTGCTGGAGCCAGAGAATCAAACCTGTGACCGCAGAACAGCACAGCTGTGTGGCTTCTTTTCCCCTCCCTCCCTCCCTCCTTCCCTCCCTCTCTCCTTCCTTCTCTTACCCTCTTTCTTTCCTTCAAGATATTTTAAAGTTATTCTTTTCCATTTTCAAAAACGTAGTGAGCTCTTTTTTGGATAGTCTAATATATGCAAATCCATAATTATATGAATATATAATTATATATGTACACATACATTAATATAATACATGTTGAAATCCTAATTTTACTACAGAGAGAGAGAAGCCTGATTAAACACCCAGGGATATAGCCTTCCAGAAATTAACTGTGCATACATGTATTTTCTGTTACTATGATAAGATCATACTATTCATGTTATCAGTTAGTCTGTTGTTGGTGTTTTTTTTTAATGTTTGTTTTAATCCACTTTACCTCCTGTCTGTTTGACCTGGCTAAAATGCTTAGTCTTAGAAGGTGATTTGAGGACAGGAAAGACTTCCTTCCCACCTCTGTCCCTGGAGTAGCCCATCCAAATCCCCTGGGATGCTGGGAACCCCATCAGGGAGCCTGTGTGGGGATGCATGGGTTAGTATGCAGAGGCCCAGGAGAGGCCTGAGTGGCCCTTATCAGTAATTGAAAATCACAGCCTGAGCAAGCTAATTGGATCTTCCTCAGCAGAGAACCAGAGAGGAGATTGCTGGCAGGAGAGAGAAATGATTGAGGAAGGGGGTGTGGTCTGTGTATCTCTGGGCTGAAAATGAGAAGAGAGCTCCAGACAGCGCTGCTAGGGAAATGAGCAAGACAAGGTGAGTGAGCCACGGGGAAGACCTGAACTCAAGCCTCCAGTAGCTGGAGGGAGACAGAGCAGAAGACTTGCCCTGCCAAACAGGCCACCTTCGCGAGCGTAGGTGAACGTGCAGTTAAACATGCAGTGAAAATGCCACTCTGCATGCTTCCTCCTCCCCACCTTCCCTCCCTCCCTTCTTCCTTTCCTAAAACCATCCATTTGTCAGTATCTATTGAAATTCTGCCAGGTATCAGGCACGTCCCCATGAGCTGCTTGTGTTGAGCACAGCACCCGTGCACCCTGCACCCATGAAGCGGACAACCCAGTTTGGACTTTTAATGCACAGATAATCACATAATTAAGTCTCATTGTAAGTGCTAAGTGTAATGGAGGGAAGTAAGTGTTCTGTAAGAGAGACTGACAATCAGGACATCGGTCGGTCTACAGAGGCAGCAATGACCATCCACATTATACTACTGAAAGGCAATCCGAGGAATGAGTTAGGGTCAGGCAGTCAAAGAGACAAGAAAAGTGGACTCCAGAGCATGGAGGGGGCGGCAGGGGAGGACAGCGTGAGCAAAAGCCTGGAGGCGGGACGGCTGGAGCACTATGGAAGATCAGGAAGTATGGTCCCTGTGGCTGGAATTTCTCTAGTAGTTAGAGATGTGTCCATAGTTGAAGACTCTGTATGACCCCTTGGGGATGTTAGATGCTTGAAGAATTTTATGCAGAAAAGCGATCCTGTACTTTTTATTTTCAAACCATTCTGGCTGCTCTATGGAAAATGCTTATCCAATTTCCTTCACTTACTTTCAACGCTACCATTCTATATGCAAGATAAGAAAATAAACACCATCAAAAAAAAAAAAAAAGTAAGAAAGGGGAAAAAATAAAAAGCCAGGGACTAGAATGTGGGTCATCTCTCGGAGATGAGGGTGGTCTGTACTCTGGAAATTTCCTCAAGTTCAAGTGGACCTCAGGTTTACGTCCACTCCTTGCAAGGCCAAAGTAATGCTTCTACCTCATAAAAGCTGTTATTTTTTGAGTACTTATTATTTGCCAGGCATTCCATGAAAAGTTTATAGATTTTCTACTTAATAAATAAACAAATCCTAAGAGAAACTTTGGGTAGGAAATATTGTGGTTTTTACCACTTCACAAACTAAAGTCTGCCTAACAGACTCCTCCCAATAAACCACAATTACCTGGGTTCGATTTTGCCTTAAACAAGAGTCCCAAGGGGTCTTTTGGTTTCCCAGGTTTCCCTCAGTCCCTAAAATTATTTAAATCACCACCCAAATAATTTGGGCTACCAGTGTGGGAGGAGGAATGTCTGCATGTCTGGAAAACCTTATCAGGATGGAGGGAAATGACTTCTATCAGCTCCCGCTTCTGTCTGCTGCTGCCTGACAACCACTGTCTTAAAAAGAGATCCTGTCTGTTGGGATGCTTGCTGACAACATCAAGATTGTCTGAGGTAGGATCTCAACCCCAGGGTTCCAGGGCCCTGCAGAGCATCTGGTCCAACCATTTGTCTTCAGACCAGGGCAAACCTAATCAATCAACTCATCCATCAGTGTTTGGGTACCTGTTACAACAGTCAGGATCTGCTTGTGGGGTAAAGCTTAGGTTCAAGAAGCAATTGAAGACTACCATCCATTTATTAGATTGCCAGGGGCAGACAGCCTTTCCAGCCAAAATAAAGAAAGCAAAAATATTTTATCATTTTAAATTTAAGAATTTATAAAAGGTATGAACTGCAAACAGTAAATTAAAGAGCAACATAAGAACTCTTTAAAAGGCTATGTTTGAGAAATAACTTTTTGTGACGTCCTCAAGACCCCGCTTTGTGGCTGTGTGTGGTCACATGGATTTGCAGAGAAGTTAACTGCATCTCAAGCTACAGATGGTCGTTTCTTTTCGCTTCTATCAACCTTTCCCCTTTGTGTACAGATCAGTTCTCTTGGACACATTAAACCTATCAGTTCTTGTAGTGGTTACATTTATAGATAATGTTTATGTATATTCAATTATAGTACAGAATCTACTCACTGAAGAAAATAGGGCAATTGAAGATAAGAAGAAACAAACATCTCAATATCCTGTGTGTTAAATACAACAGATTTTCCCCGCTCGGCCGGGGAGAATCCCACATGGTGCGGCAGACCTCTCCTGCCTCACCCGCTGCTCCCCTCAGCAGTGTACTTCTGATCTGCCTGTTCTGCTCCCCACTCTGTCTCTGGTGAACTCTCTCACCGCCCCACGCCTCTGGCCTGTACCCCCAGCTTGTATGTATAAATAAAATTTTAAAAAAAAATCTTTATATACAACAGATTTGCTATTGTAGGGCCTGGTGATTTCTTCTTTATCATCTTCTTTCTCATTTTTTTTCCCTCAAATAAAATGCTTGCCTGTAAATTAAATTTGTAAGAGTTTCAGAAAAAAGCACTAATGAATTGCAAAAATAAAGCTATTATAGCAATTTGTTTTCTCTCTGTAGACATTAACATCAGCATTAGACACTATATAGTCAACTTTTAACATTTAGCTACTTCTCAATATTTTTCTACACAGAAGCTTTTCCATGTTATTACATAGTCTTCAAATATCTTTTTAATTCCTTCATATCCTTTTCATCAAGTAAATGATCTCAGGGCTGTTTAACCACTCCCTTATTGCTGATAATATTAGTAGTCTCCAAGTCTTTATAAATAATTCTTTGATGGCTATCTTCCTATGAAAAATGTGTTACACATTTATTACTTTTCAAGAGAAGATCAACAGAAATGGAATTACTGTGAAGAAAACAATGAGCATACTTAAATTATAGAAAGAGGTTTTTACAACCTTGTTAAACAGTGACTCTTGCAAGACTTACTGAGAAGTACAGGATGTTACCATTTTCACAATAATTCTCAGTTTCAAAAGGTGAAAATCATTTATATTTCATTGACTATTTTTGGTTACTAGTTGTTAAATTTTGCTTTCCTTGAACCTGTTTACTCTTTATCTAGAAATTATTTTGTCCTTTGTCCGTTTGTGTACAAGGATCCTATTGTTTTTTTTTTATATTAGCTTGCTAAAGATCTTTATATGCCAAAAATAGCCACTCTTTGCTTACTATTTATATGTATACTACTTTGTCTATTAATTGGTCGATTGAAGTGTCTATCTGTATATCTATCTAAGGTTTTTCTAGCCTGATCTTTATATTTTTAATAAAATTTGCTTTTTACAATAGTTTTAGATTTACAGAAAAATTGAAAAATTTTCAGAGTTCCCATATATCCTCAAATGACTTCTGACATCCATTCCAGTGTGTGGGAGTATGGAATGGTTGGCAAGCAATGTCTGGCACTAGCTGGGTGTCCTACAGTTCAACTCAAGTCTGACACTATCTACCCAGAGATAGCATCAGACATCACAGGTTAAGGGCTCAGTCCCACAAAACTTCCCCCAAATCCCCCTTCCACCCCTGCCCCACATCCGACCAATCACAAATCTAGGTTGTTTCCTGTGCTTCTAATCAACCAGCTGTAGATCAGACGTTCCAACACCCTTTCCTTGGGTTAGGTTAATTTCCTAGGGTGGCTCACAAAAGTCGAGGAAACATGTTACTTACTAGATCCCCGGTTTTATTTAAAGGGATATGATTCAAGAACAGCCAGATGGAAGAGATGTAGAGGGCAACATGTCAGAGAAAGGAATGGCACTTCATGGCTTCTCTGAGTACACCACTCTCCCCAAATCTACCTGAGTTCACAAGTAGGCAAACCTCCTGAATCCTGTCTTTTTTTATTTATCCTAATGGATCTTTATGGAGTCTTTAGTACATAGATAAGCTTGACTGATTAAATGACTGACCATTGGTGATAGATTCAATCTCCAGTTCCCCTCCCCTCCCCAGCAATCAGAGTATGGGAGTGAAAGCTTGACTCCATGACTCAGCGTTGACTCTCTTGGCAATCTGTCCAGATATCCATGAGCCATGCTGATATAAACAAATGACTGAATAAGCAAATAGATGAAAAAGAAGAGATAAATTTCCCATGCATAAAATTCAACTGATTTACTTAGATATTCCACCCTCAAGGCAGTGAATGAGGTGTAACTCCCCACCCTGTGTCATCTGAGTAGTGATTTCCTTCCAAAAGTACAGCATAGAAAGGGGTAGAGGACAGTGGGTAGAGTAACACCTCGTTAGCATAAACCCAGCTGTGGTGAAAAGCTATGCTGTGAATAACAAGGTACCACTTTCACCTTTATGGCTCTGACATTATTGGAAACTGAGGTCAAAGATCAAATCTTTCAAGAAAAGATGCTACCATTGCTCTACTGCTCAGGAAATTCCAAGGTTTTGGGGAGTTGTAAACCAGGAACTGTGGAAGAAGACCAGATATATTTTAGTCATATGAATCACCAAATATATCTATATCTATATTTCTATAGATACAGATATATATCTATATATATCTTAAAAATCAAAATACTACAATCCTTCACCATCAATCCGTATTATTACTTTGTTACACCATTATGGTACATTGGTTACCATAATTTCAATTAATGCATCGATATTAATCTATTATTTTTACTTAAAGTCCTTACTTTATTCAAAGTTCCTTAGTTTTTAACCTGGTATCTCTTTTCTCTTCCAACATCCCCTCTGGGATAGCATGTTGCTTTTAGACATCATGTCCTCTTAGATTTCTCTTGACTGTGAAAATTTTTCAGCCTTTCTGTGGTTTGGAGAGTATTGCTAAGTCTACTTTCAGATACTGTTTATAATGTTGCTCTTTTTTTTTCTTATTTTTCAACTGAAGTTATGGTTTGTGGGGGAGGAGCACACAGGGAAAGTGTCATCTTCACCTTGTCATACAAGGATACACACTATTAACATAACTCCATTTATCTCTGCTGCTGTTATCCTCAATCATCTGACTGAGCTGGGTTTTGTCAGGCTTCTCCCCATAAAGTCACTGTCCTCTACCCCTTTTTATGCTGTACTTTTGGAAGAAAATCACTACTCAGATGACACAGGGTGGGGAGTTACACTTCACTGCCTTGAGGGTGGAATATCTAAGTAAATTAGTTGACTTTTATGTATGGGAAATTTATCTCTTCTTTCTCATCTATTTGCTTATTCAGTCATTTGCTTATATCAGCATGGCTCATGGATATTTATTTTATACCTTGGGTTATAACCTAATACTGCTTTGTTTATAACTGAGCTTGTTCTAGCTTTGGCATTTAGAGTTTTTTCCCATTGACTCCTAAATCCTTTTGGCATAGTCTCATCATTATGGGCTTTCTTGCTTTTAAACTTTGGCTGTCTATCTCTGTACCTGCCTTTGAATGCAATAACATAGGTGGAAAGTGTGTGTGTGTGTGTGTGTGTGTGTGTGTGTGTGTGTGTGTGTGTGTGTGTGTTCTATATTGTCATCATACCAATACTGATGATTTAAGCAGAGAAATCACATGGGAAGGGTTGAAACAATAAGACATCAACTTTATTTGATCAGGAAAGGACCTTTCCTTAGAATCAGACATAAGTTTCAAAATCACTGAGAGATTATTATGTTGGTGGCCTTCAATAAATCATGTTTCCTAAAAGCTATGCTGTTAACGGAAATAAAGTCTCAATGATAGTTAGACAAAGAATTTATTAGATAATCAAAGTGAGGATTTGAACCTGGGAAGCAGTCCAGCGGACTTTACTCTGTAAGAATTGTTCCAATAAGTTCCAATAAACACAAGTTTGAATTTAGTTTACACAGGTAGGAACCATGAGTCACATTAAGAATGTAATTGTTGGGCCTCCCCGATGGTGCAGCAGTTAAGCGCTTCGCTGTAGAGCTGTCGGCAGCGGTGATGTGAGTTCGACGCCTGGCTGGGGAGATTCCCACATGGTGCGGCAGACCTCTCCTGCCTCGCCCGCTGCTCCCCTCAGCAGTGTACTTCTGATCTGCCTGTTCTGCTCCCCGCTCTGTCTCTGGTGAGCCCTCTCGCCGCCCCACGCCTCTAGCTTGTACCCCAGCTTGTATGTACAAATAAAATAAATCTTAAAAAAAAAAAAAAGAATGTAATTGTTCTTGACAGGAGGGACTTTTGTTGTCCAGGACCTAAAGATACGCTGATGCTGGAGAAAGGCAATGAAGGATTTAATCACTTCCTTTCTAAAGAATGCCCTGCAGAGATGCAAAGCCTAAGTGCCCACTGTTAAATCTTCCTTATCTGACTACTGGGTCTGCAGTGGGGGTGACAAGACTGGCTTCACCCTCAAGCAGCAGAATTCCTGCAGACACAGTGGTACTTACTCATACTCTAAGTCTGTGAAGATGGCTTTGCTCTCTTGCCTTCTAGACTGGGGAGAGAGTCCTCAGAAAATTTTACGGTATGTTCACAGTGCCTTGGAAAAATCACTCCCCTTCATGGATTGGCTCTAGACTTTACAATGTGAACTTCTTTTGCTAATGGAACGTTAGTTAACTTGACACGTGGAAGGCTTGGTAGGGACTTGCACATAAGCCTGCTCTGTTAGAATTATGTTGCCTCTCTGTGAAACACTGGGACTCTCCTGCTAGAAAGGGTATATGGGGGCCTCCCCGGTGGCGCAGCGGTTAAGCGCTGCGCTGTGGAGCTGTCGGCAGCGGTGACGCGAGTTCGACGCCCGGCTGGGGAGAATCCCACATGGTGCGGCAGACCTCTCCTGCCTAGCCCGCTGCTCCCCTCAGCAGTGTACTTCTGATCCGCCTGTTCTGCTACACGCTCTGTCTCTGGTGAACCCTCTCGCCGCCCCACACCTCTGGCCTGTACCCCAGCTTGTATGTATAAATAAAATAAATCTTTAAAAAAAAAAAAAAAGAAAGGGTATATGGGAGAGACCAACACCTCAGCCTGCAGCTCCAGCGGGGCATGTAAATGCAGCCACCTTGCAACAATTAGCCTCACTTGGGCCACCTGATAACAGCATACACATACATGGAATGGGGCAAATCTACCCAAAGAGCTCCTTAGCTAAGCTGAGACTAAAATGCAAAACCATGAGCAAGTAAACGGCTGTATATCATCTACTATACCTTGGTTGGTTCTTTCACTCAAAAAGTTAATGGACCCAAGATCTGCGCTAGAAGTAAGTGTCAAACCCACATGGATAGTGAGTATTAGTTTTGCAATTTCAGTTGATTGTTTTAACTCCCTGAACTTCAGTTATCCATCTACCAGATGGGAATAATAAATCTGTCCCTGCTCATCAGCGTGAGCATTACCACAGATGAGTTTTGCTCATGAATTGTCCCCACCCTGCGCTGGAGCAAGCTACTGCCTCCCCACAAAGCTCCCTCTGCCACCGCCAGTTTCTGAAGCAAAGTCACTAGGATATGCCTGCCTTTCTCCAACATCGTGTCAGCTAAGTCAGAGTGCCTTTGCAATAAAGAACATTGCAAAGTAACATTGCTCAGTGTAGCAACAAGGAGATGATAAACCAACACCTCAGTCATGAAAACTGCAATCCTGGGGTGTGCTGCCCGAGTGCTAGCTGGGAGCCTCCGAGACTTTTGATATTTGAACTTAGCAAAATATCTGATTCCAGAGATTAACAGAGTCAAATTCAGCTTTGCCTACTCATTTCCTAGTACCTGTAAGAAATCCCGTGGACAGTGCAAGGCTTTGCTCTGTAGATTCAGTGACAGCATGTTGATCTGTTTTGTGGAAGCAGGGATCTGTGAGCATGAAGGGGGAAACCAGGTATTGTGGAATAGCACATAGGGCTGTGAAATAAGGACAGAGACTCAACACTCTATTCTTTATTTTGGGTGGCAAATTATGCTGATGCTTTCCAGATTTAGTTTTGGTTGAGTAAGAGCACTGAATGCTGAAGCTGCTCTGGCACACTGTCATCTTTGACCTGCCCCACATTTTTCTATCACTCTTAGATGTCACTGTGTCCAAATCGACTAATTGAATGCAGTCGGTTATGTTTTGTGACGTGTTAGGAATATGGTGTTCAAGCTCTAAAGTCATTATTTATATTATCTGTGTCTCAGTGCTTCTTTCATCTGCCAAGTTGGGGTTAGGCAACATAATTTCTTTTTTTTATTTAAAGACTTATTTATTTATGCATACAAGCTGGGGTGCAGGCCAGAGGTGCAGAGGGTGAGAGGATTCACCAGAGACAGAGTGGAGAGCAGAACAGGCAGATCGACTGAAATATACTGCTGAGGGGAGCAGTGGGCAAGGCAGGAGAGGTCTGCTGTGCCATGCGGGAAGCTCCCTGGCCAGGGATCGAACTCATGCTGCAATGGCTGCTGATAGCTTCATAACCAATTGCGTCACCAGGGAGGCCCCAGCAACAAAATTTCTTAACTTCCACTCAGCGTCTTAACACATATTTTTGGCACACAGGCACATAAAGAAACAAACACACATGTGCAAATAAATCTACACATAGGGATTATATAAACACACTGTCACACATACAAAGGCATGTTCTCCACCATCACCAACATCACAGTTATTGACATTATGAGCAGGACTCAGTCCAGGGGTCAGATGAGCTGATGTGACCCTGCCAGAGCAGCTCTAGATACACAGGTGTTGTAGGGAGGTGACGGGGCACCTTGTGGGTGGGAGTCCAAAATGCATGGGACACACATGCCCACCCACCCTCCCCGAGCAAAAATGGCACATCTACTCTTAGAAGGGGCAGCCAAAAAGACCTACAAATCTTGGGTTCTGTTTCCACTTCTGCAAGGTCTCACTTTGTGACCGCGTGCAAATCTCTTCCTTCCTGAAGCATTATGTTCTGATTCTTTAAAATGAGAAGGAGGGGACTTCAGTACTAGCCAAGGTGAAACAAGCTCACTGTGGCTTATCTCCCCTACTGATTGTAACTGATATCCATAAACTGAATGCAGAAAGCAACTATTTGAAGTTTGTGAAAAGTACAACCTTTCAGGTTGATTGGGGAAAGAAGTGAGCATTTAAAGAAGGACCAGGATGGCAGTGAGGGAATTTTTTCTCTTCCATCTCCTTATATCAATACAAGGATAGGACTACACATCAGGTATGGAGGGTGAAAACTATGAGACACGTTCTCTCTAGTCAGAAAAGGAGCCAGTGGACCAGAGAACCACTCCTTACTCTTCCTTTCCTCTGCTCCAGCTTTACTGATACAAACCATTCCTACAACAGGATCATTCTATCATTACCATTCATATCATTACCGTCTTTATTATATAGAAGATATAATTCCTTAACACCCATCAATTATGTAATACTGACTTCTTTTCTTTAAAGATTTATTTATTTATGCATACAAGAGCTGGGGTATAGGCCAGAGGTGTTGGGGGGTGAAAGGATTCACCAGAGACAGAGTGGGGAGCAGAATATGCAGATGTCCTGAAATACACTGCTGAGGGGAGCAGCGAGCGAGACAGGAGAGGTCTGCTGCGCCATGTGGGAAACTTCCCGGCCAGGGGTCGAACTCATGCTACAGTGGCTGTGGATATCTTCATAGTGCTGAGACTTAACCCCTTGTGCTACCAGGGAGGCCCTATAATACTGACCTCTTTCTCCCTTTCCTATCTCCTGGCAATGTTCAGAGGCCAGTTAGTGCTTATTGCATGTTGAAGGCAGCAGTGTGGACATGTCGGTAACTTCAGTCCACCTTAGTGGTCTGATAACCGACACTATGAAGGCAGTTACATGTGAGGAAAAGCAGTGCTGTTTTGTTGACTGTCTATTTCTCTTTCTTCCCTGGCTATGCCAAGAAATCAGTCCCAGTTATGTGAAAATGGCCCATTGCAGAAAAACTGTAAAAAAGAAAAGAAAAGAAAAAATGCTTCTTCTGCTCAGAGAAACAGGAGCAGGGAAAAGGGGCTCTGGAGAGCTGGAGAGTGTAGGGGGATCCAGGAGAGATGAGAACTGGAGAAGGGGACCTCCTCATTCTAAATATGAACATGAAAAATCCCAAGCTCACCCCTGAGCAGCACGTGTACAGAGCAGACACCAAGAAGCACAGCAACTATGAACCAGGATATAAATCAGGAACACACTTGGCAACGCTTTGTGTGACCACACTAGCCAATGATCGTGCACATATGGATGGGTACACGCAGGGAACACAGCAAAGACTTTCCTGCCCACAGAAGGCAAAACAGAATTTGTGATCTGTACCTAATCAAGCCTATTAACACAAACAAAAAGACATCAGTGTTCTCCAGAGTATTTTTACAGCAATCAGAGTCTCACAACATATTTTACCTGTCCAGGATACAATCCAAAACGAATTACATAAAAGGAGCCAGATTGTGACAAATTCTCAAAGTCAGTTTTCACACACCATAGCCCACGGGGGCCAGGTCTCCCCACCACCCGTTTTAGCGTGGCTCAGAAGAGTTTTTGTAAATGGTTGAAAAAATTAAACTATTTTGAAAGTATGAAAATTTTATATAGCTCAAATTTTAGTGTCCATAAACAATCTTTCATTGGAATACAGCCATGCCCATTTCTTTCTTTATGATCTACAGCAGTTTTCATGCTACAATGTCAGGTGAGTCCTAGCAACAAAAAATGCCTGATTAAGCTACAAAGCCTAAAAAAGTTACTGGAAAAAAAATTAAATGATTCTTACGAAAGGGGAACATGGGGCCTCCCTGGGACAGTGGGGACTCTGCAGGTACAAGCAGGTGTGTAGGCAAAACTATGGGTGTAGGACCATGGACCTCAGTAGCCACTTCAGCTTCCACCTGAATTGTCTGGGGCCACCCCAGTCTGAGCAGAGAAAGCAGGTGTAGGATGGGAGCAGCTAGAGGACATCTTTAAACTCACTGAATTAGAACACCCAGGATTCTCAGAATTCTTCCAGGGCCACAGACCCTACAGCCCCTGAGATTTGCCTGTGAGTCAGGTAGCAAACTCCCATCTGTAGCCTGTTACAAATCACAGACCTACACTTGATGTTGTTTTGGTCTCAAAAAGAAGGATAATTTCTGCATCATTGTTCCTTGTAAAAAATAATGGAAGCAGCATATCTTTGGGGATGTAAAGATATTTTGAACTAGACCAGCATTTCAGAAAAATCCCTACAATCTCTGGTATTTTCCAAACCTAGGTTCATATGCTCTAATCTTTCTGCAGCTGACATTTTCCATTTTTCTGTCTTGTCTCCAGACTAAAACATGTGTATGTATATGCATACATACATACACACATATATACATACATATATATAGTTTTTTTTTTTTTTTAAAGAAATGGATGGCTGACATTGAAAGGCAAGACCTGAGGGGGTTTCTAGCAGAGGATAGAGACCAGAGTATTGTTTTGAAAGCTTTGCTGTTTCAGCCCTTTGGGACACAAATTGGGCAGGGAGAAGGGATATAAAACGGATTAGAATTTGGCAGGAGAAGAAAAAAAATCCCTGGCAGATAGTCAGACACACTCTATTTATATAGATATGACTGAGAAGTTGTTTATCTGTTTTTTTAGCTCTCCAGTGTCACTTTGCCTTATTGATTATTACTATTGCTATTGTTAGTATTGCAGAGAGCCGAGCTGGAAGGGCTTATCTTGAGCAATAGCTAGAAGAACACAAGACCCGCCTCTAGGTGACTTCCAGTGAGAAGAGCCTATGTCATTGTTCTATTGACAGTGTTTGGAGAGATGTGACTCTGAAGAATAAACAAATCTAAAAAGTATTAGGCATGATTGCTTGCCGATTAGATGTTAATTCATTCTAAATGGGATGATCACTTCAAAGGAAGTTTGCCAGATGCCCTTCTTTTTTTGCCAGTGGCCCTTCTTTGGTTTTGTGCTCAGGATTGATTAAAAAGGGTCATAATGGGTCCTCATAAGTGCAGGGCAGTAATGTTCAGGACCATTGCACAACCCTTGGGGCTGATTGAGGCCCCAGCTGACAGCTTACGAAGGGAGAGGGCGACTCTTGGGCACCCAGTGCTAAGTGAGTAACCTGCACAGACTCCAAGTCCCAGGCGCTGGGTATCAGAAAAGCAAGGATCCTGGTTTTAAAAGCGGAGCATCAGCAGTCCTTTTTATAAAATAAATGAGGTGCCAGGCTCACATCTTGATAAATTATGAAACGCCTCTCTCTCCCCTCCTCTCTTCATATTCTCCTCCCCTGTTCTTTATTCCCATTAACTTGTGAACTTGTTTCTGCCAAAAGACTCAGCAGAGCTGGGAATGTTAATTTATGAAAGCCATCCCAGTGAATGTTATTTGTAAGCTGTTGGTGTGTTGGTGAGCTGAACAGGTATGCTTCAAGTCAGGAACCTTCTAGAGCCTGGTAAGCATCACCAGTCAGAATTTTTCAAAGGCTTCTCTTAATTCATTTCAGCAGAAGATTTTGTTTTCTTCACTAATAAATGGACTCACAACCTCCTGACTTCTTGCCTTTCAATTTAAAACATTTTGCTGAATTTTAATTAGTTACTACTCTGTGCGATGTAATAGTGGCTGCTAAAAGAGAAATGGATATACTCAAGAAATAGAGGCTAAGATGAAAGACAAACATACAAGCAACGACATTGTCATGCAAAGAGTTTGCTCTAGTCCTGGAAGAATATGTGCACACAGAAAAAGGGGAAAAATAGCTGTGTGTGGTGGCAGGATAACTGAGGGCATGCTTAAAATTTGATTTCATTTGGAAGAAAGGAATAAAATGAGTGTGCATTTTGAACAAGGGAATAATCTGGCACTCAGGGAAAAGTAGGAGATGCCTGGTGTCTTCTAAAAAGCCATAAGTATTTTGGTATTGGTGGAGCATAAGACTGTGTAAGCAAGTACTGAAATGCAGCTCTGCAGAGCCAGCAGCCACCAGGAACTTCTCCACAGAGAAAGGAAACCATGGTGTTTGGGGCACGGCATCAGCTCCCAGGGAGGACAGCGCCAAGCAACCCAGTTATAGCGCTGAGATTATCAAAGGAGGAGGACCACAATGGGTAAAGAAGCTGTCAAACCCCAGAACTTCTGTGGCTTTCTCATGCATTTTAATACCTTATAGTGTCCTCAAAACCGTTAATCAGTGAAACCTTTAAAAGCAGATGGATCTCTGAGCATTTTTCTTGAAGAGAAGCAAGAAATAGAAAATTGGAGTCAAGACAGCCAGAGACAAAACTAGGGAGGCAGAGACGGGTAGGGGGCAGGGAGAGAGAGAGAGAGAGAGAGAGAGAGAGAGAGAGAGAGAGAGAGAGAGAGAGAGAGAGACCTGCATACCTGTTGGGTCTGAGAAGGAGCCTAGGATGTGAGGATGGGGGACAGAAAGGCATGCAAGGAGGGCTATTTTTACTCACATGTAAATCAGCCAAAACATGCCTTTTTCAGTTTGAACAGCTAATCTCCTGTCCCCAGGAAAGGACTTGAGGCTGCCTCTGACACTCCACCCCCAGGTCTGGAAGCATCAACAGCAATGTGATTCTCTGTTCTTGGTGAGAAACAACACTAATTTGGGAATCTTGTCTAAGAATGGTGTGAGCCATTCATTTTGATCGCCGGGAGAATGAGCATTTCGGATGCAAAATACAAATATACAACTTTTGGGGAGCAAAATGAATCTGAAAAATAGAATGGAACACAACACAAAAGCAAGTGCTCGGAATCATTGGATGCTGGCAATGAAATACAGTGTGGACGTGGTGTCTTCCTGAAAAGGTTTGCTGGAGGATTAATTGCCATGAATTGTGGTGATATGGGAAAGACTGAGCACAGTGCTTGGCACTGAATAAACAACCACTGATGGATTCATTTGTCTCCCCTTCCCACTCTTACTTTCAGCTTCAATGTAATAAAATGATCTAATAAAGGATCAAAAGCAAAGTTGACAAAAAGGAGAAAAAAACACCTTAACTGATGGTTTTCTCTGCCAAAAGATCTCACCCAGAACTTCCTAAACAACTCCAATGAAGAGGCATTTTTTTGAAGGCGTGCTCATCTACGCTGTTTCTTATTCCCTCTTTTCCTGGTGATCAGGTGAGACAGAAAGAAATAGATAGACTATTTCAGATTCACATGGAATTTCATGAAAAATTTAGACCTCTAACCACTCCTGCTCCCCAAATTGGCATTTATTAGAGTTATGAGGAGAGTTTGCAAGTGAGAACTACATCAAAAATATGCACGGGCTCTTGGAGGGTTACTTTCTGCAAGTAATGGTGTCTTACTGTCAGTCTTTAAAAGAAATATCAAAAAGGTGATGTGAGCTGAAGCTTAAATTTCTCAATATGTCCATTTGAGTTACAAAGGATTTTTATGCTCCATTTCAGACATTATTTAAACATTGTTATTCCTGCAAACATGCCACACAGAGATAAGGTTTTGCTCTGAACCACATCGAAATGCAGATTGGTCTAGAAAGTCAGTTTCAAAGTGCCTTCCTGGAGGTAACTGTTTATTAAGCCTTGGAGGAATTTCAATTGCAAACCTTTAGTGGAAGTGGGGGGAGGATAAGATTTGTAATATTCTCCTTAATCATGTGATTTGCACAACACTGGTACAGTTATAATCTAAATAAAGTTCCCGGAGCCATCAGTGCATTATAGTATAGCTGCTTCATTTAATCTAACGGTCCACATTTAGGTAATTTCCATGCATTTTAATCTATTTAATGATCACCTTTCTTGGGTGATTTACAGCAGCTGGATGTCTGGGATTCTGGGACCTAGGAGCCATGCCCTGTCCAGTAAATGGGGGGAAAACAGAGGGTTTGGATTAGCCTGCCCTCATTAAACACTGTGATAGTATTTGCTCAGGATATCTTCCTGGGTCACAAGATTTAGTCTTTGGCATTCTGTAGGCACCCAAAGAATAGAATTGATATTAGGCTGTTTTGAATAATATATAGAAAACATCGAACTGCTGGAACATTTAGTGGAATAGATGGATGGTTGCTTAGAGATGATTTCCCTGGACCATGTTATCCTGGGGTGTTCTTGGGAAGATGATCGGAGACTGTAGCTCCTTCGGACTGTAGAAAACATAGGGTTCATTCTGTTCACTCATTTAAGGTTCTGAGAAGTACTGTCATGGGAGGACACATTTTGTTTGCTGTGGAAACGGTACATTTAATGTTTCCCAAACTAAGTTGCTAGCAGAAACCATCTCTCCCTGGTAACCCTTTCCCCATCCTATCAAATAGACTTTAGGAAAGATAGCCTTAGTCTATACCCAAAACCAGTTTTGCTTTGGGAAAATGAAACGTAATTGTGAAGATAGACACATCCAGGTTCCTGTCTGGTACTACAAGCATTGAGATTTCACATCATCCTCTATTTTAGCTCTCAGAGTCTGACTTTCATCTTTTGAAATGTGTGAATAATAGCAGCTACCGTGCAGGATTACCATGAGCTTACGTGAGAAAGCACACAAAGGGATTAGAGAAGAACCTGGCACATAGTACGCTTAAGTCCATTTTAGATACTTTCTTCTCTTTGTTCTAGTTCATCTAGTCTCTGAAGTCTGGAGCTACAACCATGAATTAGGTAGTTCCTGCTTTTTATGATCTATGAGTTTTGTAAAGGAAGTCTGGTCTTTGTTTCAGGCGGCCCACTGAATGTTTTGGGACACCTGTAAGGATGTCTCACCTTGAAGGAGCCCTCACTCCATGTCAGATGCTGTACTTTCCTCCACCTCCTCTCATCATCATGACCATGGCAGGAAGTGAGCATTTCAGGTGAGAAAACGTCAGTCTACCAGAAGTATGTGACATGTCTCAAATCGGTCAGTCCCGGGGAAGGGAAAGTCACTCAGTATTATCTCATTTAAAAGAACTTCTTCTTAGTAACCAAGAGGCTGTTATTTATCTCTAAGAACTTACAAATCTACTAAGCATACTCAATGACTAGTCATGAGGGGCAGGAAGAGAAAGGAGGGGAAAAGAAAAGGAGATACAAAGTTAAAAGGCAGATTTCAGAGAGCCAGAATGTGAGTGAGACTAGGGATATGGACATTTTTGCAAACTATTGTGAATCTGTCAGAAACTGGCAAATGACATGTCTCATTAGCCAGTATAGAATTGGTGATTAATACAGATTAAAATATTATTTCATTGCCAGGATTTTGCCAATCAAGTCTAATAGGAGAAATGGTAGAAATTTCCCTAGACTCTTATCCTAAGACATCCACTGGTCCTATCATTTCTCTTGGTGTTTGTGGGCTCTGATTTAGACCACTGTGAGACACCATGAGTCAGGGTGAAAGGGTTACAAGAACTTAATTAACTTTGAAGATACTGAAGGTGATTGTAAGTAAATAATATTTTGGTGACAAGTTGGAGATTAAGGATGAAAGATCTTTGAGGACCTTGAGTTCAAGTGATTTTAAAAAGTGATAAAACAGTTATTTTTTGAATACTTACATTGGTATCATGTTAAACAGGTGAGAAATTAGTACTTTTGATCAGCTTTATCCATAGCTATAATGGTTAGGAAATAATTTAGAAAGTTGTCTTACATGGAAATAATATAGCCACAAATGTTTGTTTACTCAGTTAACATATTCATTCAACTTACATCTATCATGCACTTAGGAGTGCCTGAAATTAGGATGGATAAAGGAGATAGAAGATGAAAAGGACCTAGAGCTCACTGAGCAATGAATATGCAAAAGTAACACCAACTCTTCGAAATGAGAACCAAAGAATACCATTAATATTAGGAGGCAAGAGAGTGAAGAAACTAATTTTAATAGAAGACCACAATTTGGGTTAAGAGAGGAGTTCTAAAAGGAGGGTATATTCAGAATAACCATTGAGAAAGGGCAGGGAATGGAGAGCAAAGACAATACAAAGCAGAGGGAACCTTGAAGGCAAAGCTGAAAGCCACATCCAGGGAACATCCCCTGGGTTTAAGCTGCAGAGTGAGACTCCCCACTCCTCATAGCTGTCAAAACTCATGTCTTGGACTTTGGATATTACCCCATGGGTATCAGAAATCCATAGGACAGATAAGACAAGAATGGCTGTGCGTAATAGGAGACCACCTCATCAGCTCCGTTGAGTGAGCAAGAAAACCATTATGGGCTAGTCAGCAGGGTCCCTCAGGCATCAGATAGACAGGCAGCTGTCCCTGAAAAGCTACCCTTGAGAAAAAATGATTTAGTCACCCCATTCAGGTAGGGACAAAGTTCTCCTATATTTTTTTAAAAGATTTATTTATTTATGCATACAAGCTGGGGTACAGGCCAGAGGCATGGGGTGGTGATAGGGTTCACCAGAGACAGAGCGGGGAGCAAACAGGCAGAGCGACAGAAATACACTGCTGAGGGGAGCAGCGGGCGAGACAGGGCAGGAGAGGTCTGCCACGCCATGTGGGAATCTCCCTGGCTGGGCGTTGAACTCCTGTCGCTGCTGCGGACAGCTCCACAGGGCAGCGCTTAACCGCTGCGCCACCAGGGAGGCCCCCCAAAGTTCTCCTATGTTAACCTCGTTTAGCATCTCTGCTCCTTTAGTAGACTTTTGAGTTACATTGCTTAAAATAACATAGCTATGGCAAGCTTCGACATCTACATGTTTTACAAGGTCTATTTTGTATAGTTGGAAGTTCAAGATTAAAAGAGCATCAAAGATAATTTAATTTGATCTTTCCATGGATGCCTGAATCACTTGTATAATATCACTGCTGTAGGTTGCTCTGTCTCTGACTGTGTATAGTGACAGAGACCTCGATGTCTTCCCACATCAAAGTACTAATCAGACCCACGGGGACACAGGAGGACGTGGCCAGGGTTTTCAGTTCTCAGGGGTGGGCAGAGGTAGACGTGAGACATGGAAAGGGCAGGCAGGTGTGTCCAGATGGCTGAGTCATCCTAGACTTAGAACTTTGGGAACTTGAGGAGACCTCACTGTCTAGGGGAGGATTGTATCTACACAGTCCGAGTTGCATTCTGAGCAGCAGTCACATCAGCTTTGCTGGGATTCAGATGCAAAGCTGGAAACTAAAGAAGTAGGGCTGAGAGTCAGGCTGGTTGAATCAAATGACCTGAAAGCCCAGGTTGAGGTCCGGGGGCTGTGCTTGCAGTTGAATTACAGGTTGAGTTTGCAAATACAAGCTAGCTAAGGGAAAGGCTGCCAGAGGGAGATGAAGTGTGAGAATCTTCAGATTGTTTCAGGGAATGATGTCTATCGAGGGGAGGTATAGGATTTAAAAGAAGCAGGTGAACCTGTCAGAGGCTGAATGAATCAGCTACAGGGAGGGGTATTTGGGACCAGGTATAGCTTCACCCACAATTCAAAGTTTGATGAGTGATTATGGGTGAACTGCAGTATGCTTGGTGCTGCAACCCCGGCCTCAGCAGACAAACATCCTGGGCCTGCAGGGAGCATAAAGTGCACCCTCTCGATTGGTCTCACCTAAGGCTGGTATTTGACAGCAGGCAGCCATGGTTTGACTTGAAACCCTTTGGTGAATTCTTTTTTTTTTTTAAGGATTTATTTTTTTATTTATACATACAAGCTGGGGTACAGGCCAGAGGCGTGGGGCGGCGAGAAGGTTCACCAGAGACAGAGTGGGGAGCAGAACAGGCAGACTGACGGAAATACACTGCTGAGGGGAGCAGCGGACAAGGCAGGAGAGGTCTGCTGCACCATGTGGGATTCTCCCCGGCCAGGCGTCGAACTCGCTTCGCCGCTGCCGACAGCTCCACAGCACAGCGCTTAACCGCTGTGCCACTGGGGAGGCCCCCCTTTGGTGAATTCTTTCAGTGTGGGAATTCCTCTCATTTTCCTGTTGCTCCTTTAATTTTTGAACATGTGGAAGATGTTGGACTAAACTAAGCTGGCTGATAACTAGAAGGCAGTGCATTTAGCAGGGCGTGGTAGGTGGGCTTACCTGTGCTGCAGGGAGGGGGAGTCAGTTAACACCCCTGAACTGATCTTTTTAGGAAATTGCAGAACTGAAAACAAAAGACAGATTTTCAAACCAGATTTCCTCTCTGAGAGAACATCCTGAGACATCACTATTAGTCATAGATACATAATTTAAGGGTTCAAAAGAAGTGTCAGAAAACAATTTTCATGCCAATTTTTCAAACTCAAAATGGAGGGATGAAAAATATAGGAGGCACTGAGGTCATGAAGATGCATATTTTTCAGGCTTAATGCCCTGATGTAGCAATTATAACAAATCTGATAATTGGGCAGTTACTTTGTCAAGATACCTGAGTGGTTAAATAAACTTGGCAGGTGAAGGTCTGGGAGAGTCGTTTTGAGCATAAACTCATTAAATAAGATTTTTAAGGCATATTTAATGCAGGGAAACTAGATTCTTGTGCTTATAGGAAAACTTCATGAAAGGGAACTTCAGAGAAAATCTGGATTGAAGCTAATCAACTTATATTCTCTCTCTTTCTCTACTTCCTTCCCTCCCTCTCCCTCTCCCTCTCCCTCCATCCGTCCACACTTGTATGTACACAAACACGTGTGAGCACATCCATTATGAGAGAACTCTTTTAGCTTTGCTAACAAAACCAGTCATTGAACAGCAAGATCCATGATGAGACACAAAGAATATTTGCAGATAAAAGGAAACTAAAAAGTGATGCCTATCCAGCCCTAAGTTTTTATTAGAATAGCTGATGACCACTGCAAACTCAGCCCTTAGAGACTCAACTCCTGTTGTCCCATTGCAGCTCTTACCACTTGTTCTTTTCCCAAACTTGCTAAAATAGTACTTAACATCTATCCAGATGTGCAGACTAGAGACCTGAGTGTCATCCTTTGTACCTATTCTCCTTCTCCCCTCTTTTCACATCTGTGCATGTGTTCAATGTAGTCCAGTTCCTGAATGGCCTTCCAGATGTACCCACTTCTCCATCTCTCCACTGTTACCTCCCATGTCCAGGGCACCATTAATGGCCCCACTGGACTGTTGCTAAGCCAGTAGCTACCACTTAGCCTTGGGCTCACTTGAATCCATTCCCACACATTATAAATGCCCTATGAGGCTTTTAAAATGCAAATCAAATCATGTCCCCCATCCTGCCCCGTGGCTTACAAACTGCGAATGACTTCTCACTGCTCTTGAGAAAACAACCCAAATCTTCAGTGAACCTGCATATCCTTTAATGGTAAGACTTCTCCCTAGATTTATCTGTACTTTCTTCTCCAGATACCTTAGTATTTGTTCTACTTGTAGGTCCTTTGATTTGCCATAGTTCTTCTGTATTGAAGACCTTCCCACGTCTTTCCCATTGCATGGAACGCTCCTACTCATTCCTTAACACTCAAAATGCAAGTGCAGGGCCTCCCTAGTAGCCAAAAGTTAAGTCTCAGCACTATCACCACTATAGCCTCAGTTCAATCCCTGGCCAGGGACCTGACCCACATATGGTGCAACAGACCTCTCCTGTCTCGCCCGCTGCTCCCCTCAGCAGTGTGTTTCAGTAGATCAGCCAGTTCTGTTCCCTGCTCTATCTCTGGTGAATCCTCTCATTCCCCCTAAACCTCTGACCTACATCCCAGTTCTTCTACCAAAAAAAAAACAAAAAAAAAAAAAAAACACCAACAACAGCAAAAAAAAAAAAAAAAACACACACTCAAAGTGGTTTCTGTATCATCTAGAAATCAAAGTTCTGTCCAGAGGAAAGTTTCTCAGACCCTTTAGACTAAATCAGTCCCCTGTTATAAGCCTCCTCTATATTACTTATACCATCATTGAAATTAGCTGTTTAGTGACTGTCTCCTCTGCTGGAACTAGAAGTTTCATTAACTCATGAAAAGCTATTATCCTGTTTTCCTGTTAACCACTGTACCCTCAAAGCCTGAAACTGCAGCTCAAACTGTGTCCTAAAAATTATTTGTAAAATAGAATAATAAATTATTTGACTGTTCTTTGATCTCTTGGAAACACCATTGGTTACACTGATAAATCAGATGGCACCAAAGTAAATCTGAGGTTTTGAGCCTGGATCCCAACAATCAGCTTCCCACAAGTTGATGGAAAGACATATTCTCAAGATTCTGACTGGTTGAGGTATAAATAAAAGAATCACTGCTGGGTGTATCTACTGGTAAATGGTGTTGATACTGGGCTTTACAGGGAGAAGTAGACTGTCCAGAGTAAGAGACATGGCTCCTCTGTTCCACACTGCATTGCCTAGGTCTGGAACCTTGAACACTTGAACAATCCAGAGGTGGCAGAAGAGGACCCAGGGGGCCTGGAATCCAAGGCAATCATGAGGTACTGTTGCAGTTGCTGGGGAAATACTTGGGAGCTCTATTCAAAAGTCTGAAGACTCTGTTCCTTGTGCTGAATGTGTCCTTTGGGGCTCCAAAGAGAAAGGAAGACAGGAGTCCATGTGTGCTTTTAGGAAGGAAGCAAATGATGACTCAATATGGAGAATAGTTTTGACTAAACATCCTGAAGATATGGCCCCATCCACAACTGCAGGAACATCCTAGGAGTCAGTATAGTTTAGAGGCAGACCAGGCAGACCCAGGCCATTGTGTAATTGCTTGACCTGACTTGGTTTAGTGCAGGCGAGCTACCACATGGTGCTGATATTCACAGCTCGCCAGGGACTGGCAGCGCGTGTGGTGGGACGAATTGAAGTGCATTTCTCTGCGAAGATTCCATGCACCTGGAATTGTGCTGGGATGGTTGACAAATGCTGATTCATTTGTGCCACATATCAGCTCCAGAATGTAGAAGCCTGGTTTTGGAATCCTATTTTGCAAGGGAAGAAAGTGAGACTTAGCAAAGTTGGGAGACTTCTTCCAAATAGCAGAGATGGTAATGATCCTTTCCAGGTCCTTTTTTTTTTAATTCCACAATTCTACACCATTTTTTTAAAAGGACACTTAAAGGCCCTTGCAGGGCTCATGCTGTAACTCTCCCGTGCTGGACTTGACACTAAACGTGACCAGCACACTGGAAACCTTACTGCAGTGACAACCCCTTTTCACAGCTGAACTAAAAACAAGGGTCTTCCAACTGGGTCATTTCTAATTATCAAATGTAGCTGAGACTGCAGATAATGAAGAAAAGTAATAGTGGCAGAATATTTGTGATGTAGGGCAGGATGACTTTCTAATTTAAAATTTGTTCATGTTTCTAAGAAGTAAAAGTACCAGACTTGGCAAGTATAGGGAGGTTGTGACTCAAGTCATGGAAGGGGAAACCTGGAAAATCACGATCAAAACTTCATTATGCTCATAATTAGGCTAAAAATAAGAGCCTACGACTGCTAAGGGAAAACATGAGCTGTACATGTTAGATTTCTGGTAGACAAAGTTGAAGAGGGATGAATATGTGAAGTAATATTATTGTAGTTGAAGACAAGAAAGAAATGGATGGAGTTAATAACTTAATGCATCTGGAAAAAGTAGGGGAGCTGTGTAGTGATAAATAGAAGTAGAAGTAGAGAAAATAAATGAATAAATAAAGCAAAGTATAAATGGCCAATAATGTGAGATACTAGAATTCTAAGCTGCCATCAAATGTAATAAAAATATGGGAATGGGTGGGTAAAAATAAAGAGGCAAGAATGGAATGCAGGTGGCAAAAATGGGGATGTGTAACGTCTTGAAGCAATGTAAGAAATCTCTAATTAATTGGTGCATCATGTAGCTCAGGAAACTCTTATGAAATTAGAGTGGTAATAGGGCAACCCAAGGGCATCGATCAGCCATCAGAGCAACTTGACGTCACGCCTGGAGAGTGTAGAGAAGGAATGGAGATGTTCTCTTCTAGGGATTTGCAGGAAGCAGGCCAAATGCTGCGAGAAGGATGGGAGGCATATTTGAATGATCGTAGCTGGATTTGGGACATACCCTGGGGGTTAGAATCTTGGCATTTTGATATGGGGAATGTGTGACTTTAGCCAGTTTCCTGCCTCATGTAACCTCTGTGTTCTGTCTGCTGAGAGGGACCCCGCACTCTGGTGTTTGTTGTGAGCGTCAGGTATGAAAAGTGTGTGAAAATGACCTGCCAAAGAGCCCCCTCCACAAAAATAATTCCAACTGCAGAGGAGGATGGTGCAGTGGAAGGAGCTATTGCAAAAATGAACGAGGATGGGAGGGAGGAAATTCACGTGGGCTGAGCCCTGATTTCAAACTCCTGAAAGCCTTCTAATCCTAACAGTCACCCTAGGGTGGTGACATTCATTTCCTCAACTTCAGAAGAGTAAATGAAGGTGCAGAAATCTTCAATTATATGTCTTAGGTTTGTGATAATGATTGGTAATTCTGGAAATCAAACCCCAATTTCTGAATACCAAATCCCTGTTCTTTGCATCACAGCAGCCAATTAAAATACCTGAGCCATTTTGGTCTGTCTGATTCACATGCCTGAAAGCTGTGACCTTACTTTTACTATTTGGGGTTCTGTGTTCTGTCTTATATTTGAAGAGCTTTATTTTCACCTCCAACCCACTGCATACATAATGTTAACCAGTAATTGGATTTATAAGAAATTTGGGGAGAAATATGAAGCCTATATTGCAGACAATTTGCAAAGCAGGGAACACAGCTTTTAGGTACAAATAGAAGGTGCCCTCCCCAAAGTGTCTGGTGGGGCAGGAGTAAGCTTCATGAAGGTGAAAACCACAGTATAGATAATAAAAGCCACAAGCTAGAAACCTAGCACTCAATTGCTTGATAATTCAACCAGTGCTCCTTGGTCCCCAACAGGTAGGTGACTGGGGACTTGACAGGTTTTGAAATTAGGAGTTGGCGTTTGTGATTTTTCTGAGAAGATAGCTTGAGAGCTCAGCCCTGGTCCCTGGCGTGGTTGCCAGACTGGGCTCCATTCCATTTGGGGCCCTGATCACCTGGCCGCATCCTTGTCCCTACTTGTTCTGTTCCAGGCTCTCCTCTCAGCATTTGGTCATCAGTAGGTGCCTTAGGGTCCATGAAGTCACAAATTTACCCCAGCTCCATGCCTCCATCCCTCCATCTCAGCAAAATACCAGGGAGCAGAAAGCACAAGGTGACAAATACCGGCACAAGTCACTGGCAATGAAGGAGGGAAGCAAAGAACTAGAAATCCTAGGCCCCATCTTTCCATCAGTTCAACCAGTAGATTTTTTATTTAGTTTCGAGAACTTCAGCCCCAGATGGAAGTGGGCAGCCCTGAGAAATGTAGTCTCAGCCAGGGAGGTGTCAGGATGGACTCAGGAGAGGTATTTCATGCCTCACAAATCGCCCTGAATATTTCATGTACATTAAAAAATTAGCAGACAAAACTGGAGCGGCGACGTCTAATTTACCTAGATTTGCGATATGTTTTTGGTACGGAGCAGGGCAGGAGATTTATCTGTGGGCGCATTAAGCAGCACTTGGAGCACAACGCATTGACTCTGCATTAGCGCCCATCAGAGAGGGCAGCAGGAAGAGCTTGTGGTGAGGTGGTAAATATGGGCGTCACGGAGAGAAATATTAGCTTCATTTTTCTCTCCTGCGGGGTGGGTTGGGGAGTTTTTGCTCTCCCAAGGACGAGATAGCATTGCCCCCGTATGAATGAGTTTAAAAGGCATAAACAAGGGAATCTGGTGGCCTAATTTGGAGGAGTCCAGTGGGACTCTGCCTCCTTGTAGATAATGAGATCATATTTGGAGTAGATATGCCACCAAGTGAGAAAATGAATTTAATAGAAATATCTCAGCTATTTACAACTAAAGGAAGCTTGGCGAGATAGGCTGCAAAGAGAATGAATTCATGGCCTGGCACCTTTTTATGTGAGGAAAAGCACTTAGTATGTGACCCTCATCCTGTGAATAAGTGTAATCAAAGTTTATAGTAATTCAGACCTCTGAGTTATATTTAGCTCGTGTTGAAAGAGTTTGAAATTTCAGCCTTGAGCTACATTTACTGGCAGAAGAATCAGTGTCTTGCGCTCACTTTCTACCTTCCTAGGTTCTAAAATTCTCAGAACTTGGCTCTTGTCTTTTTTTCTCAACCAAGAACATGCCCCCAGACAAGGCTACAAGGACTGTGGTTTGTCCACAGCTCTGAACAATGACGATGTCTTGATCAATGATGAAAGGAGAACCATTTCTTCTCCTAGCAGAAATTATGCAGCCATGTAGAAGCGTAATCTTTTCTTCTTCTTGGCCCGTTGGCTTTCCAGAACATGGTGCATGTTTCCTCAGAGACTACATGCTGGCTTTAAACTTACCATTTATGGACATACTTTTGCTGAACACACAGACTAATCTCTACAAATGCACACTCTTTAAAGTAGGTGTGATTATATCTACTGGACTGGAAACTGTGTTCTCAGTTCTGTGAATGCTTTTCTCCCTGGAATCTAGTTACTTTGTAAACTTGAGAAAGCGGAATATATTGTAACCAGTTCTCACCTTGTAGAATAGAGAGGAAAATGGTGGACCAGGAAGGAGGGAGTGGGTAGGAAATACTGGTGATGGTCTGTCTGGTCATGGAACAGTCTCCCGGTGCTCAAAACAAAGGTCTGTGTCAATGAGTTTCGCACCTGCCTAAGGCGTTTTCACAGGTTGCTTCACTGGAGTCACATACTATGTCTGCAACATTTTTTTCCATTTTGCTGATGAGCGAAAGGATTCTCAGTGTTTTAATCACTTCTCCAGGTCATACTGCCTTTAAATACCCAAATCAAATTTGCACTTAGAGTTCATTTGCCACAAGTCCAGGATGCTGAGACCCAAGGGTTGTAGAGAAGTAGAATTCTGGGACGAATCACAACCAGTCAGAAATCACCTACCTGATTTCCTCTCTTTTCCCTGGTGAGAACCCCAGATGTGGGGTTTATGGACGTGGGAAATAAAATGAGATGAATGAGCCCAAGACTTAAATTGTTATAAAACTATTAAAGAGAAATCTGTCTTAAGTTATCACCTAAGGGGCCAGTAAAAAATTGGTCGTCATAGAGGTGGATTTTTAAATAAAAGTTGAATAAAATTACACTCAGATCCCTAGGGATGCTTCTACATAATCTTTTAAAGCAGGGGGTTACACAGCGAGGTGACCTTCCCTCCTCACTGCCTGCAAGATTTATACCAAGTTAACCTATGTCAAGCAAGGCTCCAAGAACTCACAGTCCCTCTGTGGATACATGCACCCCTGGGTCTTGTGATGTCTTCTCCAGAGCAACACACTAGTCTTGGCAGAGGGACAACAAGGGTTCTTCCTTCAAAACTGGGGACTCTCGGGCCTCCCCGGTGGCGCAGCGGTTAAGTGCTGCGCTGTGGAGCTGTCGGCAGCGGCGACGCGAGTTCGACGCCCGGCCAGGGAGAATCCCACATGGTGCGGCAGACCTCTCCTGCCTCGCCCACTGCTCCCCTCAGCAGTGTATTTCTGATCTGCCTGTTCTGCTCCCTGCTCTGGCTCTGGTGAACCCTCTCGCCGCCCCATGCCTCTGGCCTATACCCCAGCTTGTATGTATAAATAAAAAAAAAAAAACAAAAAAACTGGGGACTCTCCTAAAATTTCCACCCTTGAAGATCCAGCAGCTTTGGAGAACCTCTATTTCAGGGAACGTCCACCCTTCTCACCTCCCATATTTTCTTCTGCCGTGCATGCCCTGGCTTTCACGGTGCCTTATCCTATCTACAACATCATTTCCTGACTTTCTTTGTTATATTTTACTGGTCCCATCAGTGTGAAAGCTGAAGGGAAAGAGAATACACCTCAGGAACACTGCATCAGGGTGAGGGACCCATGAGTAAAACCCACCTTAGCAGTCACCTCCTGTATTATTATTTTCTATGTCCAGTGCTACAGAGATAGGTTTGTGTTCTTTACATCCCATACCCACCTACCACCTCCTCAACATGCAGGTTTGTAATTGTCTGTGTCCAAGTGTGTAAGTCTGGGAGACTCCTGAAGTCAGAGCACATGGCCGAAGCCTCACTCGCCACCACCCCCTTATTGCCACCCCACCATACTTAGAGGAGTATTTGCTTTTCTGTAGTGGGAGAGTAAATGTTTCCTGAATGGACAGAAAAGCAAATGAGTGGATGGAGTAGAAAGCTTATTCTGGAAAGGCAGGTGAGAGTCATCTGTACCCCCAAGGGACACCCAGCCATCCCTCCTTCCCTTGGCCCCCCATGCTTCTCTCACTGCTCAGATCCCCCCAGCCTATCAAGTCCCAAGCTACAGTGTGCCTCCTCTGTGAACATATCGCCCATGATAACTGTGCCGTATAGCTGCTTAGTCTATGGGTCAACATTTGTGAATTTTTTAATGAGTATGAGAGCTGATGGGAAAGAGAATAAGCCTCAGGAAGACTGCATCAGACTGAGGCAGTTAAGTGGGAGGAAAAAAATCTCTTTCTTGAAATCGCTTTCAGTCATCCAGAACAAGGTGAAAGATGGGAGATAATGGGGATTTGATGCTGTGAAAAGGAGATGTGGATTGGTGAGTTTCATCTCTCAGGTAGGGGAAGAGGGCTCTAACAGATGGGTTCCAGCGGACCTTATGCCGAATGTGTTTGCCTACTGGGGGGCATCGGGAAATAATGTCATCCACCCATTTCAGAGGCGTTGCCTCCGTTCTTAAATATGCCTTTTCTCGAAGTAAGATGTTTAAGGCAGCACTGACGGAGCCACAGAGATGAATCCGTTCTCCTGGATGTAGTTGTTTCATAGCCCAGGGAGTTCTTGTTGGATGAAAACCACATTTCAAAGCAGGCAATCCAGATATGCAGAGATGAGTGAGGCTCACTTCATGATTCTGTCTACACCTGCCTGAAAAGAACTTTGTTTCTAGGCTTCAGGCAGCATAATTGTTCTTAGTCTTGATACCACATTTTATCAGTATGGGACTTTTGTCAAAAGCTCTTTATGACCATGATTCCATTAAGCCCTCTCACACTCTGTAATAGAGGAAGCTTCTTGCTTCCTTTACAGATGAACAAAATGAGGCTTAGAGAAATGTGATGCATCTGCACAGAAAGTAGGGTGGGAGCCGGGAGTGACTCCTGATTCCGCGCTTACAAGGCAACTAAGCTCAGCTTCTCTCTCGGCATCGTTTAAAAATCTCCACAATCAGCCAAAAGATATATATTTTCTTATTACCCTGGCAGCTTCTTCTGAATAAATCTTTTTCTTCTCAGCACAAGGAGTCAATTTAAAGGAATATATTAAATTAAAAAATGGGCTTGCAAAGCAAGATTCTACTTTGACCCTAATATCTCCCACCGATTCCCTCCTGCATACATACGCCCTTATCAAACGTGATTCACCTTCTCTGGAAACAGCCTGAGATTGGAGTCGTGGCTAAAAGCGAGAATGGAGGGGATGTGGGTATTATCACAGCAAAGAGCAAGCAAGTGAATGATGACTGTGAGGAATTTCAGGTGCCAAACCACTAATTGCTGATAGTTTTCCAAGAGTAAAGGAATTGGGACAGCTTATAATTTTTAATAAAATTACATTGAGAAATATGTTTTGAAGAGTAGGTTTTTAAAATTGAGGTCACTAACGTTTTTGCAACTCTCCCATTAGAGAATAAAAACAGTCTTATTAATAGCATAGCCTCATGCGAGACCATCCTATTGGGCCATGAGATATGACACACACAGACTCACTGGGAGTCTGGAAATTGGCTCTATGAGCAACTTTCAAATACGTAAATGCACACATGTGGTGGGCACGCACTGCTCTCCTTGAAATGTGAAATACATTTCTTACATTAACTTGTTCTCAAAGGAATGACAGAAAAGCTAACGGTAGGCTTTTTGTGATTTTCTAATTTGATTCAAAATCACACCCAATTCAAATGAAAAATTATTTCTTAGAACAAAGTGCTTTATTTGCCCTGATGAGAATACATAGTCACTTTGAGGAACTAATGGAAAAAGGGAAGCAAACAAAAAGCACACACAATCTCACCTCTCAGAAGTACCTGATAATAATTGGTAATTTCTCTGTTCCTGTCTTGACTTCATTTATCATTTTTCCCACTAATCAAGTGTCGTAATGCACATAAAACTTCATATACTTTCTTAAACTCCTTTTAAGACACTCTGATGCCCACTTTCCCATGTTGATGAAACTCTTCATAACCATGTTTAATAGGTATTCACTATTATTATCATATAGTTACCTTTATCTCCTTAGGTTGTGAGTGTAGTTTCTTTCAATGCATTTCTTTTTTTTTTTATTCATTTTTTAAAAAAATTTTATTGTTATTTGTATCTTTCACTTTTTGTTTTCCCCTTGGTAACCCACCACCAGTTCACCTGTGACCCATCACCATGGTCCCTTGTGCCCTTTTCTACCCCATTTTGAGTCCTTGTCCTCTTCCTCCCTCTCTGGGTGTCTCTCTCATATTTGGTTCCCCTATATCCCTGTTATAAGTGAAACCATTCGATATTTTTCTCTTCCCTTCTGGGTTACTTCGCTGAGCTTGATTCCTTCTAGTTCCATCCATGTTGCAGCGAATTGCATGTGTTTATCATTTTTGAATGCTGAATAATATTCCATTGTGTATATGTCCCACATCTTCTTGATCCAGTCATCTATTTTTTTGGCATCTGGGTTGTTTCCATACCTTAGCTATTGTAAAAAGTGCTGCAGTGAACATAGGGGTGCATGCATCCTTTTGGATTTTTGTTTTTGTGTCCTTTGGGTAGATTCCCAGGAATGGTATATTGCTGGGTCATATGGGAGCTCCATTTTTAGCAGTTTAAGGAATCGCCATACAGCTTTTCATAGTGGTGGGACTAGTGCTTCTGTACAGCATAAGAGACATTAACCAAAACTAACAGACACCCTACTAATTGGGAGAAGATCTTTGTACACAATACAACCGATAAAGGTCTGATAACAAAAAACTACAAGGAGCTCACACAACTCAACAAAAACAAAATCAACAATCCAGTCAAAAAGGGGGCAGAATAACTAAAAAGACACTTCTCCAAAGAAGAGAAGTAAATGCCAACAGGTACATGAGAAAATGTTCATCATCACTCATAATCAGGGAAATGCAGGTCAAAACCTCGTTGAGATACCACCTCACACCAGTGAGAATTGCGCACATTAAGAATACAGGCAACAACAAATGCTGGTGAGGATGTGGAGAAAAAGGAACTCTTCTACACTGCTGGTGGGATTACACACTCAATGCATTTCTTAATGAAAGAAGGATATATGCAAATTGAGTTTGAATTGAATTTGGAAAAAGAGTTTATAAAATCAGCATTTTAGAAGTTTAAGAGCTCACCACCTCACCTCATTCCGAGATCAGAAAACCCCAACCAAGAAAAAGGTGACTTTTCTGGGGTTACACTGTGAACGAGCCATGGAAGGAGGACTGAAGCTGAAATTCCAGTCATCTCCCAGTTCTTCATCCTCCAGATGGATGATGCCCTGGTCCACTTATTAAGGAGGATTACTTGAGAAACCAGGACCTGGGGATCCACAGGGAGTAAAGTGGGGACTAAACAGTGAGCCAATATAGGAAAGCACTCCTGCTGGTATTTCATGTGTAAACATGGTCTTCCTCAGAATAACGCACTGATACACCTGGATGTTGGGCTTCAAAAACTTTCTGGTGCCAGCATCTGGTAGAGTACCAGTGACACCATGTTCTAACACTCTCCAGTCTCACATACTTCATATCTAAGTGTCCTCTTTTGATGTTCAAGTGAAGAACATACTTAATACTTTCATACCTGTTGTCAAGTGCAGATCTGTTATACCCTGAAAATTAGATAGACCGGTGGAGGGAAATAGCTCCCACCTGCAGGTACGATAGAACTCATTTCACTCAGATGTCTGGGACAGGCAAAAGGAATATAAGAGCTGTAAATTAATTATTAAATTAATTTCTCAAGAACCAAGAAAGAGGCAGAATGAGCATAATGAAAGCAAGAGGAGTAGGTAGGAAGGAGAAGAGAAGGAAAGAGATGTACAGAGAAAAATAAAAGGATGCACTAGCTTTATGTGTTGCTAATGCTGATAAGTACTCCAACTAGGCACCCATAAAAATAGCAGATTTTATGTCTGTTTTCATGTAGGGTTTACTGAAAGAGCATTTCAGAGAGCCTAGAGCTGCCACCAGCCCCATCCTCACAGATTATACAGAAGAAAGGCTCACTTGAATGCAGGTCTAGAGAGAGTTCATTGTTCTTCAACAGATGTTGTTCCATCCCCTTTTGTGAAAAAAAGTAAAAGGTGCTGCCTCTTCCTCAAAGCCTGTGAAAATAAGATGGGGTGTGACCAAGACAGAGAAGACCACAAAATAAATCTCCGTATTGAAGTCTTACTAGACTTACTGGCCAGCTCTTCAGTTATGGAGCAGGAAGCTGGACACAGGGTGCCTGCTGATACTAATGTGGACACAACACAATCCCACTGTCCCCAAACCTCCTCTTAAGTTCTTTCTGCTGAAAATTCTAGCAGATGGATCCCACATCTGATTACAACCCGAGGTTTGGTTGAAGACAGCTGTTGAGATGGAGGAGTGGCAAGGCATGGGGCAGGGGATGGGGAATGCCACAGTTTCCTCATCTGTGAAATGGAATAATATTCTACCCTTCACTTAAGTTCGTTTGAATATTAACTTAAATACTATTTAATTTTTTTAAGTTTTATTTTTATTTATTTATGCATACAAGAACTGGGGTGCAGGGGTGAGAAGATTCACCAGAGACAGAGTGGGGAGCAGGACAGACCTACTGAAATACACTGCTGAGGGGAGCAGTGGGCGAGGCAGGAGAGGTCTGCTGCTCCCTGGCTGGGGATCAAACTCTTGTTGCAGTGACTGCCAATAGCTTGATAGTGCTGAGACTTAACCCCTGTGCCACCAGGGAGGCCCTTAAAATTATTTTGATTGTGAACAGTATCTGGATTAGTCAGTGTTCTAAGAGATTTAATATAAGGAACTGGCTTATAGAATTATGAGGAAGGCAAGTTCTAAAAATCTACATGGTGAACCAGCGAAGATCTAGAGAAGCAATTGTCAAGTTTTAGTCCTACTATGAGGGCCTAAAGCCCAAGGGAGCTAAGGGTGTAGTTTCCTTCCAAAGCCTGGAGTCTTGCAGATCCAAGAAAAGAAAGTATCTCAGTTCAAATCCCAAGGCAGGAAAGAAGACTATGTCTCAGTCCATAGGCAGTCATACAGGAAGAATTAAATCTTACTTAAAGGAGGGTCAGTCCTTCAACTGATTAGGTGAGGCCCACCAACATTTAGGGAGAGTAATCTGCTTTACTCAGTCGACTGATTTACATTTTAATCTCATCTAAAGACATCTCACACACAAACCCAGAAAAATGTTTGACCGAGTATCTGGACACCTGATGGCCCACTGAGGCTAACACATAGAATTAACCATCACAATGAGGTCCTTACATAGGAATTATAATGGTGAATGTTGGTGAATATTGATTATTCTTACTCTTTTAAATTATTTGGATAATTTTATTTTGCTTCACACTTCACACTTAATGAAAATGCTTACTGTTATTATCAAATTCTGAATGATCATGGGGAGGCATGGTTTTGATATCTTAGTCGTGACCTGGAATCTGGTCACATGAAGTTTTACAGGTTGTGACCTTGAAAGTTTAAACATTTGTTTACTAAAGTACCATACATGAAAAGTTTTGGAGAACTTTTATAATAAGATTCATCTATGAGTCACTTGTAAAACATGCTTCTAAAGGTGTTGGTTAACAACCTCTCTGCATCTCTATTTATAGATGTATGGCTGTACATCTGGGTCTGTACAGATATTCATGCACACGTAATCCTAGAAGCTTTTGATAACTTTGGAATACGTTAACCAATTTTATGAATCTAATTAAGCTTTTCTTCACATGGTGTGTTGAAAGAGACAGCAGTTTATACAAAGACCATAATCTAGGCAAAAAAATTATTTATTTTTCAGAATGGAAACCAGGTCTGCAGGGCAACAGGGACATTTTGCTTGTCAGCAAAATAAATTTATTCTGAATTTATGAATTGCTAATAAGCCACCTTCTCATAATGATTAATGGTAATTAACCTTTTAGAGCTCCATCACTTACCTGGTCATCTCTGGCTGACAGCCCACAAGACAGGGTAGAATGCTGATGGTGAAAAGGACCTTTCCCTGGACTCCCAAGGTCCTGGAAGGTAGAAAATACCATTTCTGTGTGGTGATGTCTCCAATATGGTGCAGCCCCAGAGAATTTTAAACAAAGAAAAAAAAATTACATATGTGTGCTGACATAGCAAGATGCTTTCCTCCCAAACGAATCCCTGGGCTGGAAGCTAGGGTCAGCCACCTCTACAGCTTACATCTGTGTGACTTTGATGAAGTCTTCTCACTAGTGTGAATCCAACTACCTTCATCATAATATGGATAAAGAGTGATTATATTAGCTATTAACATTTTAAGTGAAGGGTCCCGTGGGCTAGCATAGGACGAAAGGGAAGCCCTCTAAGAAGTGGTGGGCATGGCATTAAGGCCGCCTTCCACAAGCGTGGGGCACTTAGCCCACGTGCTGACCCCAGACTAGATTCAAGATGCTGCTTGTCTTTGCCTGTTCTAGACCACAGAGTCCCTGACAATGAACTGAACACCAGAGATAGCTGGAATGCATCTTATAGATTTGGAAGTTAGCATGCAAGATGTTTGTCAAGGGATGCCCTTAAGACCTAACACCTGTGGAACAGCAGGAAAGGAAGCAAGATTCAGCAGAAAGAAAAAAAAAGTTGAGGCACAGTGACAGACTTAGCTGACCCCAGGTTCAACCCCGAATAAGAATGCCCTATTTGAGTTGTTGTGAATCTGTGTCCATGGCCACGTCTTTATACCCCCTGCAGCAACCGGTGACTGGTTGTGGGCTGTCTGGGAAAGTCATGACCTTGACTGAAGTGTCACTCTACCTTTGAGAGTCCCTGAAGGGGCTGAACTGAACATCATTTGTCTCTGCTGTGGCTACAAGTTCTTTATTGAAGGCACAGGCCAGCCTCTCACACCGATGTTTACTGAGCATTTATTATATCCCAGACAGATGGTGGGGTGGAGGGTGGGCAGCTGCTGCCTGCTTTATCACAATTAGCTCTCACCACAGTCCCACCAGATAGGTATTAATATGCACATTTGTCACTTGCTGAAACCCAGGCTCAAGGTCTAAGAACAGTAAGTCGTACAACCAGAATGCAAGTAGAGTTATTAAATAGTTCGTGTTAACTTCCATGAATCCAAGGGCTTACTGTCACCTGATAGTCAGCTCAAGAAATCGTCAGTTCTTTCAGTACTGCTCTGATTTTCACTTGGGCATTGGTTCTACTTTCCTTCCTTTCTGTAAGATTCATTCCAAATCGTAACTGCACCCTTCCCCAGCTAGGTTGAAGTCATCTTTGCTCTCCAAGTATGTGGTTAGCCCTGTGAGCTTCCAGAAGTTACTTATCTTCCCCAAGCCTCTGTTTTCCTCATCAGTACTATGGGGATGGTAGCAGCACCTATAGATCAGACTTTTAAGATTAAAAAAAATAAATGTAGCTATCAGTCACACAAGTATGCCTGGTATGTGTCTATCAAAGTGATTGCTAGTGTAATTATTATATGCCTATTCCTCTAAAAAATATATGTCATGTCTCCCTGGTGGTCTAGGGGTTAGTCTCAGCATTATCACACCTATGGCCTGAATTCGATCCCCGGCGAGGGAGCTAACCCACATGGTGCAGCAGACCTCTCCTGTCTCACCCTCTGCTCCCCTCAGCCATGTATTTCAGTAGATCCATCTGTTCTGCTCCCCACTCTGTCTCTGGTGAATCCTCTCACCCTCCTCCCACCCCCACACCTCTGACCTGTATATATGTCAATTGGTTTTCTTATTTCTCAGGCTCTTGTTCATAAGGATAAAGTAGAGTGATGTTTACCTTAATAGATCTTAGCATAAATGGCTCACAGCAGCTGGTATTCAACAACAATAAAAAATAACCAGGTTTTATCATGTTTAAGCATTACTGTCTTTCAGGATCATTTACCTCTCTCTGTGGAGCACCCTAGTCCAGCTCTACCATTATTTCTTCCTTCTCATTTGAAGATAGATCAGGAATCAAAATCTGGCTGATATTTGTTACTTATTTAAATCTTTATTTCTACAACGGTAAAATGGGAACGGACAGAGTACTACTTCATGAGGTTGTACAGAGACTGAAATGAGATAGGCCAACAGTCACTCGCCAGGATTTGGCATCTTGCAAACCCTCAGCAAATGCTAATTTTAGTAGTAACACTACTGACTACAGCGCAAACCACTGCATGCTTTTTGTTGAACTTGTTCTGTGCTTCTTTGCCTTCTGTGGAACTAATAGCAGCAGATTAGAAGAGAATGGTGCAGTAGAAAAAGCATAGAGCCAGGAGTCTGGTTGTATTAAAAACTATCTTTGCCACTTAGCAGATTAATTAATATCCCTTAAACTTGTGTTTTTGTTGTTGTTGTTTTCGTTTGTAAATGGGAGCCTCAATAATGTATTATATCATCGAGTTGTTAGGGTTAAATGAGCTAATGCATCTGAAGCATTTCATAGGTTTCCTGCAACCCAGGAAGCACATATGAGATGCTGGATTTATGACTCATACTACTAGTATGTATGTGAAATGCTCCATGGTGAATATCGTGGAATTAGCGAGAGAGCATAAGGAAAGCCAGCATATAGCAGGCCCTCTGCACCATGAAAGACTTCCCATTATGTATGCTGCCTGCTCTACCCTAGACAAGATGGCCCACATCCGGCACGATGCTCAGGAGAATGTTAAATGGTGGGGAAAATGCTCTGACAAAATCTGTTTTAATGAGACATCCCTGTTAGCTCTGGCTGCTCCCAGGTCAAGTTGCCTGTGTTGGAGCAGAAACGCTAATGGACTAGGTGGTCGTGCCTTTCCGTCTCACTAGGCTCTGGTTTTTAATGAAGCAAGCAGCCCACACACCCAAGCTGTGTGTGTGTGTGTGTGCGTGTGCGTGCACGCACACGTGTGTGTGTGTGTTTGTGTGTGTGTGTGTGTGTGTGTGTTTCTCTCCAGTGACAAGCGATTTTTATCCTAAAAGAGAATGGAGAAAAATGACAAGGCATGAAGGCTCAAAGTGTCCTCTGATTTGCATCAATCAGAAAAGCAGACCAAGACCTTCCTACACATGCAGATGGCCCTCGCTCAGGGCAGAGAGGAATGAATAACACAAGGCTTTTCGGGGTGGGGGGATAATACCCTCAATAGCTTTAACAAAGGCTAGTGTCAGCTGCTTGACTTCTTAATGATGAATAATTCATATACATCAAAAAGGCCCTCACAAAGTATTTTTTCCTGCAGCCTAAAAGACAATGAAACAACAGCAAAAAGGCCAGAAGGGAAAAGTTTTTTTCAAATCGCTTCCTCTCTCTCCTCCCTAATCTGTAATGTCCATGCTCTGGACTTGATTGAAATCAATTGTAATGCTATTTTACACAAATAATTTTAAATCTGTTCATTTATCTCTCATGTCACATAATGGCAAACTTCTATTCAGCCTTCAAAGCCCAACTTAAAAGTCAGCATGTTTGAAGTCAACCCTGTGACTCATCTTTCCAACAGAATCGGTCTCATCGTTCCCCTTGTATTTAAACACACCCCTTTTATTGTCATCATTGCTGAGAACGTATCCCTTTAAGTCTCTGGCTCAGACTTGGAATTTCTTAAAGTTAGATAATCTGTCTATCACCCAACACAGAGCCTGAGATACAGCTGTCACTCTAAGTGCTTGAAGTGGTTTAAATTCTTGAAATAAATAATTTAAAGTGAAGAAGTGGAATGCTATTATATATTAAATTCGTGAAAACCAAAAGTAGATAAAAAGAGTATTTTCAGAACCTCCCAAACATCACTAAGTATTATTTTTATCATTTAGCATTTACTAAGAATGCAAATCAAAGGCTTAGAAATGCACAGAGTTGGGGGATCTGTTTGGAGGCTTATTAGCACTCTTTAGGAGGGCAGGCATTTTACAGAGAAATATTTTTCAGGGCTGAGATAAAATTAAAATGGCAGAATCACCATCTAGGTTATTTTTATAGTCTGTCTTAAAACATAAACTCCTTAAACTCCCTTTCTTTTTGATCATCATAAATGAAAATTTATTACAGACATACACCCATCAAAATGCAGATGTTACCCGCTTTTCATGTGTCTCAACTGGCTGCTGCTTCAACAAAATACCACTTTAGTGTCAGGGGAGAACACACTTCTTTTGTGGAGTAAATGCTTGTTATCAAAGAAAAAGGAGATATATTGTAAGCTAAACTATCCACTGAATATATTATAATATGTATTATGTGCCAGGTTTGGGGTTAATACCAAAGAATATTTGGATTATCAGTCATAGAACTCACATCACGGACCTCTTAGGTCAGCAGAGAGATTTAGTGAGATTATTTTAAGATATGTAGAAATATACATATAGATTGCTTAATGTATGAACAGAATTACATTTCTGCCGAGGCATGCTGACTGATTCTCTCTGGAGAGTTAGAAATGGTTTCAGAGAGGAGATGATTTTTAATCTTATTATTGTGTGGTTAGTGAAAGGATATTTTCCAGTGGAGGAAGGGCTGCTGGAGCTGCGTCAGGAGAGGTTCGCAGAGCTTCCAGAGGTCTGAGGTGGTGGAAAGTATTGGTGGAAAGTTCCATATGGCTGGAGTACCTGCTTCACAATGATGGGTGAAGCAGGTAGGGCTGGAGACACCAAAGATAGCTATCACCAAGAGCCTTAAATTGCAGGTTAATAAGTACAGTATTTTTGCTTTAAGATGATTCCATTAGCCACCTGGGCAGTAGGAGGGGAGAATAGAAGATGGGAACACTACTTCAGCCTGTCTTTACAATGCTCAGGTGAGAGTTTGAGTCTTGACTATAGAACAGGATGGAGAGAGGTCAGGTTCTTAAAGAGCAGTGTGAACTTTCTGGGGATAAGTCAAATGCATGAAAAGATTGAATGTGAAGGTGAGGGTGAGGAGTTGAGAATGACTGAGGAAAACTTACAGACGTTTTCATGAAATTAATTAAGTTATAGAATTTCTAGAAATCTGGGAACATAGCCCAGTTCTTTTAAAATGGGTATGTTGAAGCCAAAAGGAACAGGATAAATGCAAATTGAGACATAGTAAGTTTGGATGATGGGGATGGGTGGGGTGGGATTGGGGGGAATACTGAACTCCAAGGACTAGAACCAAGTAATTGCAGTAGATATAGAGAAGGTTGAACTACAGGAAGACTGATATTTGTAAATAGCTTTGGATTTATGTATCTAAGGTCAAAAGAGTGACTGATCATCAAAGGGTCGTGAGATCATGATGGCTACCTCAGTAAAATGGAAAAAGACAGAGAACGCATCTTACTTCCCCTCCCCACCCTCAGCACAGTCTCATTCCAAATGTGTCTTCTCATCCAATCAGCAACCAAGATTTTATCAGTCATGTTTCTCATTTTGTGACTGCCAGTGGTGTCCATAGGAAGATTCCATGACCTGATGTTCACTGGGCTTGAAATCAGTAAACGGGTGGAGAGCAGCATGGGTATGAAGTGGAGGGGCATGGAAGGATAAAGTAGAATCATAGGTGGAAGAACCAGAGTTATGACCAGAAAAGACACAGATACAGTTAAATCATTATGCTTCAGATCAAGGCATGTCCAGGGAGCCAGCAAACGGTGTGACCAAACAGTCAATGAGACAGAGAGAGAAAAGGAGGAGGAGGAGGGTGAATAGGAGGAGGGAGAGGAGGTAGAGCGGGGCAGGGAGGGAGGGGAAAAATACTGTAAGAGCAATGAAAATTCAAAGGGCAATGCAGAAACCATTCGTCCGTTATCCTGGACTTCTCCCTTCAGATATGTTTAATCTACCTTCACCTTTGTTTTTTTTTTTTAATATATATTTTTATTGTTATTTATGTCTTTTACATTTTGTATTCCCCTTGGGTAGCCCACCACCAATTCACCTGTGATCCATCTCCATGGTCCCCTGTGTTCTCCTCCATTCCATCTTGTGCCCTCTTCCTTCCCTCCCTCCGCCTCCCTCCCTGCCCCCCCGCTGATTGTCTCTCTCCTATTTGGTTTCCTTATAGTTCTGTTATAAGTGAAACCATTCAATATTTTTCTCTTTCTTTCTGGCTTATTTCACTGAGTATGATCCCCTCTAATTCCATCCATGTCACTGCAAATTGCATGTGTTTATCTTCTTTCCATGCTGAATAGTATTCCATTGTGTATATGTACCACATCTTCTGGATCCAATCATCTATTTTTGGACATCTGGGTTGCTTCCATACCTTTGCTGTTGTGAACAGTGCTGCAATGAACATATGGGTGCATGTATCCTTTCGGATTAGTGTTTTTGTGTCCTTTGGGTAAATTCCCAAAAGTGGGATTGCTGGGTCGTATGGAAGATCCATGTTTAGCAGTTTGAGGAATCGCCATACAGCTTTCCATAGTGGTTGGACCAGTTCACATTCCCACCAGCAGTGTAGAAGAGTTCCTTTTTCTCCACATCCTTTCCAGCATTTGTTGTTGCCTGTGTTTTTAATGTATGTCATCCTCACAGGTGTGAGGTTGTATCTCACAGTGGTTTTGATTTGCATTTCCTTGGTTATAAGTGATGTTGAGCATTTTTTCGTGTATCTGTTGGCCATTTGCTTTTCTTCTTTGGAGAAGTGCCTTTTGAGCTCTTCTGCCCATTTTTTGATTGGGTTATTGGCTTTTTTTTTGTTGAGTTGTGTGAGTTCCTTGTAAATTTTTGTTATCAGTCCTTTATCAGATGTATTGTGTGCAAAAATATTTTCCCAGTTGGTAGGGTGTCTGTTAGTTTTGGTTAATGTCTCTTTTGCTGTACAGAAGCTTTTTATTTTGATATAATCCCATCTGTTTATATTGTCTTTCACTTCCTTCGCTTTGAGGGATGTGTCTTTCAAGATTTTGCTGAGATGTATGTCGTGTAGAGTTTTGCCTATATTTTCTTCTATATATTTTATGGTTT